>JAWMAG010000001.1:4322500-4340000 GCA_037013455.1 Ceratitis rosa | reverse complement strand
CGAGGAAAGATCGACTTGGCTTTTCATCAATTTCCGATCAAGAAGGTTACTACAGGGGGGACCTCAAGCTTTTTTTGGACAACATTGGAGCTTTTGTTCACAGTTAGTTGAGATCGGGGTTAGAGTAATCCTACAGTCTATTCAAGTGTTGTTATTATTTTTAGCTCGCCACGAGTGTGTTACATTTTCTTATATGATGTGCTTCAAGATGATTCGAGTGCCACTGCAGGCAAAATAATTTGTATTTTTATTTTTTTTTATTATTTGAGGAGAGTAAATTCAACATACACAGGTGAACTAGTATTTAACTAGTATGAAGCTGATGTACAGATGAACAATTGACAGCTTGTAGAGCATAATAATGTTAAAAATTTCAATTGTTAACAAGGAAAAATTTAAAAATTGAAACTAGTTGAATTCTAGTTAACAACTAGTCTTTTTCTCATCAGTCAAATAGTTTATTAGTATAAATATCAACACTCAGGGTTGTAACTTGTCGGAGAACTCGACGTAAAATCCATTTCGAGTGCCAAAGAATATTTCAGCGGCCCTCATAACCCACACAAATATATATATATATATGGAGATATCATATACCGTGGCATATCCTCCACGCTTTTGCATTTTACAATACGGAAATTTGCATTTCCTGCATTTACATTAATGTAGTAACCAAAATCGAAGAGAGTTCGCCGCATAGCAAAGGCCGACACAAACGTATCGTGAGTGAATGATTGACATGGCAGCAATGTGTATATACGTAGTTGCAACTTGCAAACAAATGTTGCAACTTCAATACAAGAGATGAGAAGAAGCTTACGTGCACTTAAACGCGATTCTATGCGACGCGACACGCCAGAAACGGCAAGAGCGTGCAACCTCAGCGCTTTGTATGCAAATCGAATTTACATTTAAGTCGAGTTATCTGACTTTTATTTTAAACTTTTTTTTTTGTTTTTTTTTTTGCTTTTTATTTTTTTATTTTGTTCTCATGTTTTTTTGTTTTAAATTTCTGTTTTTGATTTCCAATTCGATTATTTTCTATTCTACTTTTTTCAGCTAGAGAACAAACGAAGACAAGTGAAGAAATTCCGAGAAAAAAGTAAAAAATAAAATAAAAATAAAATAAAATAAAATAAAAATAAAATAAAATAAAATAAAAATCCACGAAATATCCAAAATACAGTGGAGAGCAAGTGGAAACGAAGTGTTGCAAGTGGAAGGTGAATTTAAGTACAAAAAAAGTCGAAAATTCGCAGACAGAGTAATCGATCATTCGCATTTTTTAACTCAAGACAAAGCGAACTTTCTGCATTTTTTTGTCACTTTTTTTACATTGCATTAAGGATTTTAGTTTTCTTTATACATATGTAAATACATAAATAAATACTTGTGTAAGTATGTAAATATATATGTATGTTATAAATTTCCAAGCACGCCACGACATTTGTTGCAAATACTTTTCGCCAGAGAGTTTTTTGTTGACTACACGACTCTTGTTTGATTGTAGTTTCTGCGTCTCGTACTTCGCTGATGTTGCCGAACTGGCGACAGGGTATTATGTCTTCATTTGACAGTTACTTTTGTTAAATAGCGAGTGTAGAGCGAGACAAGCAGCAGCGACTGGGGAGAGAGAGAGGGAGAGACAGAGGACGCACAAGGATAGTAGGTCCATATTGCATTGAGAAGCAAAGGGATGTCAGAGAACACCGTTTTGTATGTCGCCAATTGAGCTAAAAAGACATTCAGTCGACTATACTTATATATACGAGTATAACTAGATAAATATCTAGGCGAATAGTCGTAGAAATACTCGTAGAAACTTGACATCCATTCAAAGAAATCGACAAACAAACTTTGTCGATGGGCGTGCGTTGATAGCAGCGCCTGTAAGCCGCAGCGCATGCGACAAAGTCGTCAGGTGCTCGGTGGTGGAAATTTCTCACGCCAAACGTCAGTGATGAGCGTCAGTAGATAAGTGAAAAAGTATTGATGGCCAACCTATTGCAGTTGAGGAAATATTTTCTTGAATGTCAGGAAATACTTAAATTTTGTTTCTTTGTCATTTTATTGTTGTTACTTTGGGTATTTGTTGAACTTTGCTTAACGGTTCAAATATTGAAAGAGTTTTTGTAGGGAAAGTGAACGTATTACAAGTGGGAGTAAGAACTCTAAGACCAAAACGCAGTGATCTGTATGTCCCGTTCTATAAGCTCCGCGTTGTGGCAGACCAATTGCCGGAAATGTGGATAAAATCATAGAGATCGTCGAGTCTGGCCATCATGAAAGCGCTGTTTATATTGTTCAGGAACTAAAGTGGAATCTCTTGAGAAAATCTGGATACACAAAGGAGCTCAATGTACGTGTGTCACATGAGTTAACGAGAAAAACCTTCATGGAACAAAATTCCATCGTCGAATCGCTGCTGAATCGTAACAAAATCGATCCATTTTTGAAGCGGTTGAAAAGTGGACTACACACAGACACGTCGAATGAAAACGGTCGTAATCACAGTGTAATGAGCCAGGACAAATGGTTTCCAAGTCAATATTGGCACCTAGGAAGGGTTTGTTGTGTGTTTGATGACAATGGCAATGAATATCCAGTATGGCCTGCAGCCCTAAGGATAAACTCTTAATTCGGACCTTCGCTGTTAGACGGTCCAATTGTCCGAAGGAAGCATGAGGACAACGCCACACAGCACACATCGATAGTGACGCGCATGTATAAGATGTTCTTCTACATCCAACTTATAGACCGGACCTCGCTCCAAGTAATTACTATCTGTTTCTGTTTATGGCGAATGATTTGGCTGGTGAAAAATTTGAATTAAGAGAACCATGTTAAAATCAATTGTACCAATTTTTTGCCAATAGGGACAAAGGTTATTGACATTACCATCAAAATGGCAAAAAGTTACCGAATAAAACGGTGCATATTTGGCATAAGTCGGATAATTCTAACTTTGGTAAACGAAGCCTTCAATTTTTAAATATTTTCTGTGAAAAATTTACTCTCGGTTGTCAAGTTCGACTCGACTTGACTCGGTTAGAGACTCGACTTGGATAGAGACTCGACTTGGATACTTGGTTAGATACTTCAGGAGCATTTCAATAGACACCGGCTACATTTAGACTATTATATACTTGGCTGAAATACTTGTATGTCCAGCGTAGACAAGCGTCTGCGTCGAGCCAAAAATATACAACCCAGAACTCCCAATAGGCTGTCGTAATCGTTGGTGTATACCAATATGCCCAAGCTATCACACAAGATGTCACATCTCGGAGATTTCCATATTAATTAACTCCACTTAAAGTATGACGAATGAGAGAAGCTCTCTCTTCTTAGTTGCAAATAAACTCTGGCCACTTTCCGATTTCTAGCTAACCCGACAAAACGCGATGAACTCCGAGTTATAGCAGAGATGCGCTCGCCGAATGCCAGGCTCTTCGCAAATAAAGGGTGGTTAAATTGTAAGGGCCGATGTTGAATGTGGACCACACCTAAACGCCAAGTTTTTTTCCGAATTTAATTTGACATTTCTCTATTTCAGACTTACTCAATTTGAACCATGGAGAGATCCAAGACAATCCAACAACGTGTTAAAGTTATCCAGACTTATTATGAAAATTTTCGAAGAAAATCATCTTCAGTGATGAGGCACATTTTCACCTCAGTGGATTCGTCAATAAACAGAATTGCCGCATTTGGGCGAATGAGAATCCAAGAGTGATTGTCGAAAAACCAATGCACCCACAAAGAGTGACTGTTTGGTGCGGTTTATGGGCTGGCGGCATCATCGGGCCGTATTTTTTCCAAAATGAGGCCGGTCAGGCAGTTACTGTGAATGGTGTTCGCTATCGTGAGATGATAACGAATTTTTTATGGCCACAATTGGAAGATATGGATGTGGACGATATGTGGTTTCAGCAGGACGGTGCCACTTGCCACACAGCTAACGAAACAATGGCTCTTTTGCGCAACAAATTCAATGGCCGTGTTATCTCACGTAATGGCGATGTCAATTGGCCCCCAAGATCATGTGATTTGACACCGTTGGACTTTTTTCTCTGGGGTTATTTGAAAGAAAAGGTGTACGTCGATAAGCCAGCAACAATTCAAGAGCTAAAGGATGAGATAATTCGGCACATTAACGGCATAGAAACTCCATTATGCCTCAGCGTCATCGAAAATTTGGACCATCGTATGGAGGTGTGCCGCCGAGGTCGCGGCGCTCATTTGGCCGATATTTTGTTACATACATAATTGAGTAATACCAATATATCATAATAAAATAAAATTTCAATAATTTCCTAAATAGTTTGTGTTTTATTCAAAATCAACATCGGCCCTTGAAAATTTAACCACCCTTTACAAAAAAAAATTTCAAAAAAAATATGCCAATAAATCTTTTCCTTTTTGAATTTTATATGCAGAATATTTGATGAAAATATAAATTTTCTTTATTAAATTCTCAAATTGCCCTTTTATGAGAATGTCTTCCGTAGCAATTCGAAAAAAATCCAATATTAATCGGACTATATTTGCAATAATTCTGTCTGTCTGTCTGCAATGCAACAGTTTTAAGAGAACAGAACAGAGTAATAAACAAATATTAAAAGAAATAAAATAAAATAAGAGTCTAGTCAATAATCGAGCAAGCTACCAAATGCTTACATACACACATACAAACACACAGTCCATTCAAAGAGACACAGTACGGCCAACGCCAACGAGCTATAAACAAAGTATTCAACAACCACAACAACAACAGCTGTAAGCATAGTGACAACAACAATCATAACACCGAAAGCAACAGCAATGAGTAGGCCAAGTTATTGCTGCGACTCGAAATAAGTCATCAACATATCATTTGGTTGGCTCATACGTCGGTCGGTTGACTGCCTCCCCGCCTCCCTGCCTGCCTGAATGTTTATCCGTTGGTCATTCGTTCGCCTACTTGACCATTTGAGTCTGCTCTATAAATATAAGCAAGAAATGGTAAAGTGGATGAAAAATGTACGTACGCATGTATGTACCTATGTATGTATGTGTGTGCAAAACAGATTGTTTAACAGACTGATTGAGTTTCTAGACAAATATTTGCCAGCGCAAGAGATATTCATATCCATATCGGCGGCTCGATAACATCGACCAGCAAACTGCAGTAAAGTCACAAAAGAAACACATGAAACATACACGTACATACAAATAGATGTTACATATCTACATATGCACATGCATGTACTTATGGCATGCATGAAAAACTTGGACATAAATGTTGATAGCAAATTTTTATTAGAACCCGATTGGAAATTTTTGGGTTAAGAAATAGAGGTTTTTTCGCAGATTTATTGTCATTTTGAAGATCAGGGTTTGAGGCTTCGTCCGACCATCATCCAAAATTCCAAAAATTAATTATTGTAATTGCGGTCGCCACTCGGCAGGGTATGTCAATCGGACTTAATTTCGGACATAAAATAAGGATCTTCATCGAAGACCATAAGCCGTTCGGAGGTGGATTGGAATAAACTGTAGATCCCTCCATTTGTTGGGGAAACATTAAGAAGCATGCTGCAAATTGGAGGAGGAGCTCGGCCGAAAACCGCTTCAGCGGTCAATTATATAAGGCAATAACGTAGAAAAAGGAATCTTTCCATGAACAATATTGTATTTTAAGAGTTAATTTAGTACAGGTAACACCTAGATCACTAGGGTTGCTGGAAATGTGCAAACCAAGATACTTCATCATTAGCCCGACAAAAGTACAAGCAAATAATGAAGTTGAATATAATGAGGTAGTTCCAACTCAACACTTTCCACAGCTCATTTTCGAATAGAGCTCTCCAGAGAATACTATGACTTAGCGCATGCTAGATGAATCGGCAACCTTTCGCGATCAATCCGCAGCGATCACACCACTCTTCAAGCCCAGCACAAGCGATATTAAAGTAAGTTTCATCTGCTCAAAAGAGGACCACATCTAGTTAGAAAGAAGTAAATAATACTAACTTCGGGTGGAACATTCGATACCAGGCTGATATAACATTAAGTTTTTTGGTCTGTCATAACTAGAAGTTCTTTTATATGGTAGGTAGATCTAGAGATCCGAAACTATGCCATTTTTAATAAGGGTTTTGTCTCTTTTAAAAGTATTCACCAATTTTGGGGATCGATCTTAAGCGAAGGGTGGAAGGTAAAAAGACAGTTTTATGAGACAAAGGCGCAACAGTAGTCAGATTACATCCATAATTCTTTCGTGCTACTTTATGTCACACCATGGGGTTCATAAGAATCATTTTTTTATCGAATTCTGTTCAGCTTTCCAGTGGTTTCTGAAATATACATTTTGTTCCAGCCCTCTTGTTTTCCCCATTTAATGTGATCGTCCCAAGTGATTTCAGCTTCAAGTTTTTTCGTATTTTTCAAAAGTACCGTTATATGGGCGGTGGGTGTGAACTAGATAAGCTTAAAAAGCAAGATTTTGAAGACTGTTTTCAGGAGTGGATCTATAGACTTAAGAAGTGCATTGAAATCAATGGCGATTATGTAAAGAAGATAAAAAAAGGACAAAATTATGAATAAATACAAAAATAATTTTTTTTTACGTTTTTTTCTGGTCAGCTTACTTTTGTTAGGCTCCTCGTAGTTTTATACTTTTCCGAGATTTTTTTTGTCTTTCTTGTAAGTTAGGGTATCCCAGATAGATTTTTCCTTCCTAATTGCTTAACCAAATCCTTCCATTTGAAGCCCTTTGACATCCATACTATAGGAAACACACAATTTTCGGACGCATTACCTCCAACTTAACTTCCTTTACCCCTCTTTCGTTGCTTTTAGTGTACTGAAGCCTCGTAAGACACTTTCTTTGAAAAATAGTACAGGCCAAACATTAGTGGACAATGTATGTAGTTTGGAGACCAAAAGTCCTCCCCTCTTTCTTCTCACTTAAGTTTTTCGATCACTCTCTTTTCTTCTGCACAAAAATGCCTCCCGCAAAGAGATCTTAAGAGCACATACCGCACTTAATGGATCATAATTTTTTTTAGGCTTTTGGGGCAGTTCTTTCAATTATGGTGCAACAGTTGTTATCGAAACAGGCTTTCATTCTATCTCGTCACAAGTCTAGTTATTTTTATGATGGCGTTGGGTTGAGTGCAAAAAATTACTCGCAATTTATGAGGTTTCGAGAGTGCTCTCAGAGACCAGTGTTCGTTGAACCTTTCTACATTTTTCGAAGTCTTAACAAAGATGCCAGATTTGCTAACGTTCAAAGCTACTTAGCGAATAAGGTAAGACATAATTTGAAATTAAGAAGTGAACTGCAGAGAAAATTTCTCAATTTTTTTTCTGCTACCATAGAGGGCAGTTAAGGACGTTTTCTGAAGACCTGTTTGTATAGATGGTAGAATATTTTTTTATCCCCGAAAAATATTGAGAAACTACAAATTTCCGACTGGGTAGTTGATACCAATATGTACCTATGTATGTCCGTATGACTTTTTAAAAGTCGTGGAATATTTGCATTCCGCCAGCAAAGGAACATGTTATTATTACCATTTTTGTTGTTGTTTATTAATTGTATATATGAATTCGCTTTATTTACGATTTTCAATATTTTTATCCACTCAATTTCCCCCTACATACCAAAAACTCAGCACTTTAGGCAGTCTTACTGGCATTCTCTATAGATCACAGAGACAATTCAGAGGGACCGGCTACTGCATAAATGCACATTTTGTCATATGTGTGCGTATGCACGTAAATATTTTACAGTAGTTGCTGTTGCTATTACTGTCATTGTTGCAATAATCGTCGTCGTCATACAAGTGCTCACTGTCAATAAGTTGTCATTTTGGCTGTAAGCGATTTCGCGACTCCGGACGGCTGAACAATGAATGCGGCCGGCACCAGCGTTCATTGTTTGGTAGGCAGGCAAGAGTTACCAGTTGGGGGGAAGGGGGTAAAAAGGGTATCTGAAAATGAATAATGCGGCAGGCTAAACGTCCAGTTGAACGAGGTTAAGTGCTATGCAGTCTGATTGGATACTTAAAGTGAAGTTTTTTAGTTTTATATATTGTAATAAGCGAGACTTTTGCACTCACACCGAGGCAATAATAGACAATAAAGCTAGGATATTTTTCACTTGCCGACGTCGGCCTAACCTCACGGTGCTCAAAAGCACAACGGATCAACAGTGTTGATCAGCACCCCATAGTGAGAGTATTACAAAAGGTAATACAAACATTATATCGGCTGTGTGATATGGACACACTGGTCACATTGGTTAGGCTCGAGGACCATCTAAAAGCTCTGCCGTGCTATGGGTCCTACACCGAGTTGGCCAACCCACACTCCAAACTAACTCTTCCCGCATTTGGGTTTAAACCACAGCTACAACGATACTCCCCGAAGTGGCATTGCCGCAATGAATATGTCGCAGCAAGTTCCGAGGGCTCCTGTTCCTCGTGGTACCGGGTTTAAAGTCTCCGGTCAGACCTTCTACCAATTGGGCTTCCATACAGTCCTGGAATGGTAGCCAGGATATTAGTCGCCTTGCCGCGGGTGTATTCTTTTCCCGGACCCGCACGGGGAGGTGTATGTGTGCAGTAATAAAGTATCACTAGTCTGAGTTTTCTTTCTTTGAGATAGCGGCAAAAATATAGCAGTTTATTTCCCATATTTCTTGGTCCTGATGTTGCTCTCACTCTTAGTTTTAGTCTTGATTTTGGTCTCGGTCTTGGTCTTGGTCTTGGTCTTCTAGTGATATAAATCTTAGTCTCGGTCTTGTGCTTGTTAGTGATTGTGGACGGGGTCTTGGTTCTCGGTATAGGTTCTCGGTTCTCGGTATAGGTAGTGGGCGTGATTATGGTCTTGGTTTCGATCGTAGTCTCGTTTTTGGTTTTGGTCTTGGTCTTGATCTCGATCTTGGTATTAACTGTGATCGAGGTCTTGGACGTGGTCTTGGTCTCAATCTTGTTTTTGATCTTAAAGTATTGGCATTCATCTTGGTCTCGGTATAGATAGTGATCGTGGTTTTAGTTTCGGTCTTGGTTTCAGTTGTGGTCTCGTTTTTGGTTTTGGTCTTAGTATTGGTTTTGACCTTGGTCTAGATCTCGGACTTGGTATTGGCTGCGGTCGGAGTTGTGGACGTGGGCGTGGTTAGGGTTTTGGTCTTAGTCTTAATCATGATATTCGCCTCGGTCTCGATAGTAGTCTTGGTCCTGGACTTGGTCTTGGTCATGAGCGCGGTCTCAATCTTCTTTCTTGATCTTTCATATTGGTAGTCATCGTGGTCTCGGTCTAGATAGTGGTCGTGGTTTTGGTTTTGGTTTCGGTTTTGGTCTGGTTTTTGGTTTTGGGCTTGGTAAGACCTTGGTCTTAGTCTTGGTTTTAACCTTGATCTTAATCTCGGACTTGGTATTGGCTGTGGTCGGAGGCGTGGACGTGGTCTTGTTCTTGTTCTTAACTTGATCTGAGTCGTAGACGTGGACGTGGTCTTAGTCTTGATCTTAACTTGATCTGAGTCGTAGACGTGGACGTGGCCTTGGTCTTGGTTCTGGTCTTAATCATGATATTCCTCTCATTTTTTGGTCTCGGTGTCGATAGTGGTCTCGGTCCTGGACTTGATCTTGGCCACGGGTTGGTTTCAGACGTAATCTCGTTTTTGCTTTTGGCCTCGATCTTAGCTTTGACCTTGGTCTTGTTTTGGTATAGATCTCAGTTTTGATAGTTGTATTCGTCGTTCTTGATCTTGGTCATGCTGTTGGTCTCGGTCTTGGTATAGTTTTTAGTCTTGGTCTTGGTTTTTATCTTTATTCTGGTTTTTATCTTGTTCTGTTTCATGTCCTTGTAGTCAGCTAAGGCTGTAGTGAGAACCATTTCCATTGTCCTTACCATGGTTTTGGTCTTCATTTCCTTATTGTATACAGACACATACATATACATATATGGGCGTACTACTTTCTGTTAGTATCACATTCCATGGTAATCAAGTGCAAAATATATTTGATCACTCGGTGAAATTGAGCGAGGAAAATGAAAAGCAAAAATTAACTACCACCTTGGCGAATAGTCCGCATATGAGCTGGTAGCAAAAGCTCCATCACAGCTACCTTTCTTCGTTCGCCTCTTGCTTCACCACATAAATTCCACTTCCACTCAGCCTCATTACATCTTCGGACACGTTCGTAAAAGTACTTGTACACACTTCATATTACGCTCACGTTCATTTCACTCGCTCGCTCGCTCGCTTGCTTACTTTTACAATTCACCCGTCCGTCCGTCCGTCCGTCCGTCCCTTTTGTATGTCCACAGCTCCGTTCGTTCATGCGTCCATTCATCCATCCAAGCGTCCACAATCAATTGACCATAAAAATGCAAATCGACAGCAACAATTCGCTACGCTAAATTGCAATAACATTAAATTGTCAAATAAATTCAACTTATCGTCATACCGTCAGTCCGTACACTAAATGGTCAACTAAGAAGTGAAGCCAAGTGACCAGGCCACTGCATAATGCACATCCAACCAACTGTATGGTGAGGCAAGTAACTCTTTGAACCACTCATTCAAGTGCGGCTCAGATTTTGCGTCGATGGACTGCCCAAAAGTCTGCTGGCCGCCTTAGACTGCTGCTGCTGCTGATTGGCCACTCAAGTACTTAGTTGCTCGCTCAGCCCAGCTCAGCTCCTCTGTTTGTTTGCTTTGATGCCAAAATAGACACCTAAATGTTGGCAGCTTTGAGTAGTGCTTAGGTGGCGCTATCACCGGCTGCCTTCGTGGACTGAGGCAAGCATTCGAAATACACACAAAGCATAAGACGCATGCAAATATTATACTTGGAAGGCATTTGAGATGATAATAACGGTAATTTACAGCAACTAAATTTACTTCTGACGCAATTGAAAACTGAACGCAATATGAGATTTTCATAGAATTGAATTGCTAGTAAGATAAAGTGGAAGCAAAAGCAAGAGAGAGATGAGTTTAGAAATTGATATCTTGTGGAAATTTAAAGCATTTAAAGTTCAAAAGAGACCAACACTTTGTTTCTACTTAGGCTTGAAATAGCGCATGTCTAACCCTTAACGTTATACCAAGATGCAATTGTCGGCCGATACCTTGGCCATAATCAAGAATGAGATTACGACAAAATCCAGGTTCCAAACCGCAATCAAGAACAAGACCAATACCATGATCAGAGTTGATAAAGATCGCAGCATTAAAAGCAAATACAAGACCAAATCCAGGAATAAGATCAAGACCAACACGATAAGATCAGGACCAAAACCAACAGCAAGAGCATGACTGCGATCAATAATAATAAGACGAAGACTGTTATCAAGACAAAACCAAGGTCAAGCCAATCCAAAGACCAGCACTACGTTAAAAACTAAGACGAAGCACAAGATCAAAACCTAAATCAATGCCAAAACCAGTAGGAAGACCAAGACAAAGGCCAAGATCGATGCTAAGACCAACACCAAGACTAAGACGAAGCCTTAGGTCTATACCAAGACTAAGACCGACACCAAGACTTAGATCAGAACTAAGTCAAGCTCCAAACCAGGAAAAAAATCCAATACAAAGTCGAATACCATGTTCAATATAAAGGCGCACACCAACATCGGGACCAAGACCAAGACCAGAACTAGTTTGAAGACCAACACAAATGCCAAGAACAAGACCAAGACCTAGATCAAGAGACCAAGATTGAATATAGGAGGAAAAGCAATACAAAACACAGACAAGACCAAGATCAAGACCAAGACCAAGTGGGAAGACCAGTACAAAAGACCAGATTTCGATCAACAACATGTCCTATACGTAACTAAGACTAAAACCAAGACTACAACTAAGACTAAAAACAAAACCAAGACTAAAACCTGGACTAAGACCCAGACTAAAACCTGGACTAAGACCAAGACTAAAACCTGGACTAAGACCAAGACTAAAACCTGGACTAAGACCAAGACTAAAACCAAGACCAAGGAAAAAACTTCGACTAAGGCCAAGACTAAAACCAAGACTAAAACCAAGACCAAGGATAAAACCTAGACTAAGACCAAGACTAAAACCTGGACTAAGACCAAGACTAAAGCCTGGACTAAGCCCAAGACTAAAATCAAGACTAAAACCACAACTGAGACCTAGATCGGAACCTAGAAAAACTCCAAATACCAAAACCCAAAGGTAAACCTTGTCTCAAACCCAGACGAAGACCAAGACCAACTACAAATCTCATACGAAATCTTGACTAAGACCAAGACTGAAACCTAGACCAGAACAAAGATATCAAAACCAAAACCATGAGAAAAAAACTAAAACAAAAACCAGCAACTAGTACAAAACCAAAGTGAAGACTTAGATAAAAACTAAGATGAATTACAAACTCAAAGAAAAGACCAACAGATGTACCAAAACTAAGTCCAAGACAGAGACGAAGACCAAAATTAAGATCAAAAGGAATAAAAAGACCAAGACAAAGGCTGTGACAAGAACACGACGAGAAAAAGACCTGGCCCAAAACCAAGGTGAAGATCAAGATCAATATCAAGACCAAGACTAAAGCTAAAGCCAGCTATAAGACAAGACAAAAACTGAAATACAAATACCAAGACTAAAAAGAAAAGTCTCGAGATGAAATTCAATATAATAAAATAAAAATTTCAGACTCAGTTAAAGTGAAAAAATTGGTCAAGTCTTTCTCATGGATGTTTTGTCGTAAGATTCTCTTTGCTGAGTGACACTCTCTTTGCTACTAAATCACAAATACAATATGTCCTATTCTCCTATATTTAGCCAGCAGTTTAACAATCTGATGTGACTTCTTTCTATTCAAACATAGTGACTACAGAGCTCGAGACTTTTCTTCAGCATTTTTTCAGCAATCTGCAAGCTCAGATGTCTAGATATATCACATAGAAAGATGGACCCAAAGAGAATTCCATTAAAACATGGTACATTATGGACTACGGGCACTCCTACAGCCGCATTCGAGTGCTGTCAGTGGCCATAACTGGAAAATTATATAAAATTTCGCCTTCGAACGAGCTTGTCGAAATCTTTGGAGCTCGTCATGAAAACAAAAGTTCGCATAAAATGTCAACAACAATGCGGGGACTGCTTAAAGCTCCAGGTAATCTCATTTATAGCAAACATCTTGTATGAAAAGAGGACTCTGAGCCTGTAGCTATCCACTGGCCCTTCATCTAGGCAGCATAGCACAGAAATATCACGCTGAGTCAGTGCCGATACAGGCGTCGCAACTCACCATAATGCCAAAGCCATTATTAGAACCCGTTTGTCTAGTTGCTTAGATCATATTATGGTCACTGGGAAAGTCTTTAATCTGACTCCAGCTCATTTGCCTCATTTTTCACCTCTTTAGTGTATTGAAATTAATATTTAGTAAGGACATATGTATCTCTAACGATCTTCCCAAGTAGGACTTATTTAAAAGTAAAGTTTATGTGCGTCTCAAGTGAACTCAAGCCAAATCCACTCACTAAACGTCAAAAAATAGCACCTTTCATTTAAGCCCACTTACTTATGTACATTACGGTAGTCAACTCAATTTTAAATAAAATTTACATATCCGCAATTTGCCAAGTAACATTTCACCATATAAACAGACACATACATAATTATATAAACAGACACACACACACAACCATAGAGCAATTCAGTCAATTTTAATTCGATGAAATTTTATCCACTTGGGAAACGAAGCCGAATGCCATATTTTCTTGTGACAATATGTATGGGTGTATATATGTATGTATGCATGTATGAGTAGGTACATAATCGTAAAGTAAAAGAAAATCCTCGGTGGCATTCGCAAGTGGCTAGTTGGCATGGCGTGGCTTGCAACACCTTAACATGGCGACTCCGCTCAGCTGCAAAGAAAAAAACGAGCAAAAGTGACAAAATGCAAGTTTTTCCCACACACAAGACTTTGTAGGCGAAACAAGGTGCGGAGAAAGGCGGAGAATTAAAAAAAAAAAAAAAAAAAAAAAAAAAAATTATATAAAAATACCTATAATAAAAATTAAAAAAAAATTTAAAAAAAAAAAATAAAAAAAAAATTTAAAAATGTTTTAAAATTAGAAAAGATTATTTTTTTTATTGCGCTGGGCTGCGCCTGCGCATCACTCACTGCCTTCAACCTGCCTTTTTGTCATTGGAAAATTTGTCGCCTAGCAAACATGGCTCGGTTGCTGGCTATCCGTCAGCCAACCAAGCTGGGCCGTACTGAGTTGGGCTGCATGAAAAGTCCCTCCATGGCGCAGACACGTGTTGGCGTTTAGCGTGAGCAGCTTTTCTGGTGTATTTTTATGTGTTTTTTTTCTTTTTTTTTTTGTTTTTCCTTTGGCCAGCGCCGTTTATGTAACCAAAGCCGAGGGAACAAAGACAGGAAAAAGTAGAAAAAAACATTACATACATAGATAATGTATACTATACATACGTGTACATACTATATATTTATATAGGCATACATAGGCATATCTGCGCAGGCATATACATACATACATACATATGTAACTGCATAAGTGGGTATGCAAATTTTCTTGTGCAACAGGCGAAGCAGCAAAGCAGGCAACAAGGCAACAGTTACAGCCAATCTGCATTAACGACATAAATTTATTTGTTTGTCGGATGTCAGGCGCTCGATTCAGTCAAGCCATGGGCGATGAGGACACGACGCGACACGGCGTGACGGCAGCGGTTGGAACGGGGCGGTGCGCAAACAGTGGCTTAAGCTGTGTGGCACTGCTATTTGACGGTGTGTGTGTGTGTGTGTGTGTGTCTGTCAATGCAACTGCTGCTGTCAATTCACTTGTATGCCCACCAATGCTAAGCCAAGTGGCATAAACAATTGTTGTTGTTTTTGTTGTTAGTTGAAATTAGTGGCAGGTCTATTTTTTATTTTTTTTTTTTTTTGTTTTTTATTTCTTCTTTATACTTTTTGTTGTATGCAGTAGCCGAGGCAACGCCTTAGCGCCATCTCCGCACATGCAAAACAACAATAACAAAAACACCAGCAATAGCAATTGCTACACAAAACTAAAATCAAATAAAAGAAAAATTATGGCTTAACAATTGTCTTGGTTGACTTTAAAGAAATATACATACACGTATGTGTGTGTGTATTATTTAATTGCATTGTAAAATGCGTAGCAAGACTTTTCAGGCCAAAAATGCATTAATTAATTTAAAAAAACATTTACGGTTTGTAAATTTCACTTTTCAGCCAATTTTTGAAATTTATTTTCGTACTCGAAATACACTCGGTTGTGTTTCGCTTGCGCGAGGGGTGGCAACATTTTCTACATATAATATCAGGTCAAGTAAGAAGTTCGTTCGGTTTTTATCTAAGAGATGGCGTTATTGTTCATAGTACTAGTGTTACGTGTCGCATCATGCCATACTATACGGCGCTGAAAACGTGTTTATTCGCGCTAAAAGTTTGTCTTTGACAATTTTTCGATTGATTGACTCAGTACGTTGTGAGCGCTCGTCAAAGATGGACACCAGCAAAGAGAAAATTCGCTATATTTTACAATTATTCTTCGATCAAGGCGAGAAAGCAACCAAAGCGGCTGAAAAAATTAATTTAATTCATGGGCCCGATACTGTAAACGAACGTGTAGTACAAAAGTGGTTTGCTGGGTTCCGTTCCGGTAATTTCGATGTCAAAGATGCACCACGCGTCGGAAGGCCTGTCATCGAAAATTGCGATAAAATCATGGAGCACTTATTTAATTACTGAGGAACTAAAGATAAGCCAGAAAACCGTTTGGAACCATTTGCATAACCTTGGATTCAAAGAGAAGCTCGATGTTTGGGTGCCACACGAACTAACGCAAAAAATCATGATGAACCAAAATTCCATCTGCGAATCGCTGCTGAATCGCAACCAAATCGAACCATTTCTGAAGCGTTTGGTGACTGGCGATGAAAAGTGGATCATTCACGACAACGTCAAACGAAATCGGTCGTGGTCGAAACGCGGTGAGCCGGCGGAAACGGTAGCCAAGCCATGATTGACGGCCCGGAAGGTTTTGCTTTGTGTTTGGTGGGATTGGCAAGGAATCATCTACTACGCGCTACTCCTCTATGGCCAAACGCTCAATTCGGCCCTCTACTGCCAACAACTGGACCGCTTGAAGGCAGCACTCATCCAGAAGAGGCCATCTTTGCTCAACAGAGGCCGAATTGTGTTCCATCAGGACAACGCCAGGCCACACACGTCTTTGGCGACGGGCCAGAAGATCCCGGAGCTCGGATGGGAGGTCCTAATACACCCATGTTATAGTCCGGACCTGACACCAAGTGATTGCCATCTTTTCCTGTCCATGGCGAACGCGCTTAATGGTGAGAAGTTGACCTCAAGAGAGGCCTGTGGAAATTGGCTCTCCAAGTTTTTTGCCAGTAGGGACGCAGCTTTCTACGAGAGGGGTATAATGAAGTTGGCATCTCCTTGGCAACAAGACAAATGTACACAAAGTTATCATATTTTGAAAAATCAATAAAAACCGAACGAATTTTTTACTTAGCCTAATAATACATAATACATGAAAATTTTATAAGAAGATACAAACCCGGAAAATACTCTTGTGGGACATGGAGGGATGATTTAGTAACTGATACCCGGAATTTACTATATAGCCTGTTGTTGTTGTTGTTGTAACCGCAAAAATATTCCCCAAAGTAGTTTTTGGGGAATGTTACGGTAGTGACAGTCCTTGGCCGGATAAAAATATTCGGGTCATTCCGGTATAAAGACCCGGCTGTCGCGGGAACTATTAGATTTTAGTCGCTTCTTACGACAGGCATGCCTTACCGCGGGTAAATTCTTGAACCGCCAACACCAGGTGATGGAAGAAATGTGTCATTAGTCGACTCTTAAAAAAGCGGCAGGAGCAGCTTGGTACTTCCAAGGAATGAAGGAATGGTGGTGTCTACGCCTGTAAAGAAGAGGAATAAAATCAATAGAACTCAACTTAAGTAGATTAGGAGACTAAGTACTTAAAATCTTTATTATACACTGACCAACATTAATCCTAAACAATTGCCAGTATTGACTTCAGCTTTCTAATCAAAGTATTCTCTTTCATAACATAACAACTTTAATGTCTAGCGCACAATATCTGTCACATTTCAGTATAAATGAAAAAGTCAACTCTCTTAATTAAAGTAATTATGTATAGACTACTTTCCATCATCACAATCAAAACAGATGCAATTTAAGATAAGAAATTATTTGACAAACCTGCTTCATTTCCGCACCCTCGGACACTCGGCAACGCTTCAAGCTCCACGTTTTGGCACTTGCACACGCACACAAACGTACTTTTGTGTACAGAAGCAAACTAGGCGGCGTGTAATGAAATGGAAAAGTCGTAAAAAACTTTATTAGCTTAATTTAATGCCAATAAAATTTTGTGGCAAGCAAAAAAAAAACAAAAACGAAAATAATAAACAGAAATT
>JAWMAG010000001.1:4187500-4320000 GCA_037013455.1 Ceratitis rosa | reverse complement strand
GTATGTAGATATATATGTAAAAGCGTAGACATATTTAAAGCTATCAGCGCCAATAAATCAGATATGTGCGTAGATATATATTTTGTGGTATTAATTTCAATAAAAAACTTTTATATTCACACTCATACATACTAGTGTGTGTGTTAATATTGAAATAGAACTTACTCTTTAATATATAATTGTTTATTTCAAAATTATTTACGAAAGCTTTAAGAGATTTTACAAAGGGTGTAGACACTACTGAAGGTATATTAATTATTCTTCTGGAATTTTATTTTTCGTTCTTTTAAATAGGATCAGGATTGAAGCCTTTTTTGCTAATTTCCGACCATCATTCTTGGAAAAAAATAATTGTTTTTCAAAGTAAGCAAAAAATTTCGGCATTCCGTCGGTAAAGGATGAACCTTTAAATTTTTTGCATTCAGCAGCAAATTTAGCCTGTAGAAAATTCTATTTTTAAGCTGTCTCGTTTTACGTGGCACGACGCTTATTGGCTGTATTCATGAGATTTAGATTGTTAGCTTGATAATACTTAGAGAAATGATACATTTTAACTATGTATAAACTTATATTATTTTATGAAATCCTCTAAATAAATACACACATACATATGTATATACCGGCGAGTGAATCCGAGATCCCTCATAAAAAGATTTTATGAACCTTCCATAAAGCACTAAAAATGACAACTAAACAAATAAATTTGATAGACTTCTACTTGTAGTTACAATATATTTCAGCTAACAAGTTTTGTAGGTGCAAAAAGTTGCAAAAATCTGAAAAAAACAACATCGTTAAAGTACTGTTATACTTGCTACAGGAAAGTTGTTAAAACAAATCGCAATTAAAGTGTCGAGTTAATCAAAGGTTAAATGCCATTAAAAGTCAACAAACTAAATTGCCAAATGATAAAATAACAGTCTATATGTTTGTATGTATAAATATGTATAGATGAATTTAGGCCAAAGAGTGCTTAGTAGCGCTTAGAATTAGATTTATTACCCCAAAAACAGTGCAGAAAGCGCTGCTGTGACAAATTAGTGAAGACTGTTTTATATAAGTAAATATGCGTATATACATACAATATTACAAGTAAGAGCGGAAGTATGTTTGTACTGCCTTAATCGTGCTATAAACTAAACAAAACCAGAATTGGCAACACACGTAGACACACATACACACAAACATACATATGTACGTACCTATAAACACACTAAAAGTGAGCAGTAATAATAAATCCAATTTGAATTTGCAACAAATGCTAATTTGCACTAAAAATAAATTTGTTTTATGTAAATTCATGCTTTGCACATGCTTTACGGTGTATTGCAGTTGTTCTTATTGTTGTTGTTGTTGTTATTGTACTAATTTTAACTATTTTAAAATGAGCTTATTTGGGGGTGCTTTAGTTTTAGCACTTTTCTACTTTATGCACGCTCTATATATATATATATGTATGAACACTTCTAACTACAACTAAAATTAACAACAACAACAGCAACTAAATTGTAGCCATTAAAGCCATTTTCGTAGTTAGTTTAATGTTTATTTCGCATTTATTATTATAAAAGTATAAAATAAAGTGAATTAACTAAATTGTAAAGTGATTATAAAAAGTTTGATAATTACCGTGCGCAAAGAGAGAAAGAGAGAGTGGAGAAAGTGCGGAGAGTGCAGCCATACAAATGTTCATCCATATACATACTGTAGTTACCTGTATTACGTATACGCCATGGCATATGCTTGGGAATGAAAGAATATATTGATAATAAGCAAAGAAATTAAAATATAGAAATTATTCTTTACACAAGGATAAAAGAAGATTATATAGACATGTTTACAAAAAGAAAAAGAAGGAGATTTTTAAAGTGCAAGAAGAAGCTACTCTCAGTTCAGCGGGGAAGTTCGAATGTAGTTAGAATAGAAATACATATTTGAGGTTTCAAAAATTGCATTTTTTTCTTAAATTTATTCTAAAACTATGCAAGAATATGTCTCCAAAATTTCAGTGGCCAAATCGACATATTTCAGAAGTTACAACAGTTTTAGTGGTCGAGTGTCGAGCAGGTTTGAATGCTAGGGCAGACTTTGAAGAGCGTTTTAATGAGTTTTTATTTTTACAAGTCTTAGAAAATGGTGCCGATGATAGTAAAAAGAATACATGTATGACCGATCGAAAAAAAAACTAAGTGATACTGAAGCTAGTATTAAATTTTGTTCTATTTCAGCTAAAAAAGTTGGGCAAAAGCATTATTTAACATATTTTTTTTTGCAAATTGAAATGAATTTTTTTCATGAAAATGAATTTTATTCAAACTAATAAAAAATTTGGGGAAAATTCCAATTTTTCCATTTTTTTAGTTCTTTATGGACACACTCACAAAAATTAAAAAAAAATCTTTGGTTCAACTGTTTCAGATGCATCGCATGACCTCCATCACCAGCACCGTTTCACAAGTTCAGACTGCAGCCGTTTCAGAAAGCACACCACAACATTGGGAAAATTCCAAACTTTTTTGATACTAAAAATTGTTTTTTTTAAGCTTAAATACAGTAAATTATTGTCTGATAATTTCGTTTACTGCCATAATTTGCTTCCCTTTCAAAAGAATTGCTGAAAACCCGTCTTTTTCCACTACTGCCTTAAGTGAAAAAAAATAATATACCATTATGTGGTTTCAAAAGTACATTGCTGGATTTTGACATCCATCAAACTTAGCTATCAAACTAAACCTGTTTTGTTTTAGTAAAAATTCAGGTATTTATGAAATTTAAATTTATTTAAAAACCGCATTAACTTTGTAAAATTATTAAATTCTACTATAAAAATGATGATTAAAAGGGACCACGTTTAGTGCTTTAAGAGGAGTCTATGGTGCTCTTAACCGACCAACTACTCAAGTAATTGTTAAAATTTTAAAGTAATTTGAAAAAATTTTATCGGTTATAGATACTTTAAGGCCTGCGTATCTCCAAATACCGCTACTGTAAGTGAAGCTGTAACCGCCGAAGACCCGAATGTGCCTATATCTCGACATTCTCAAGAACTTCGTATGGCGTACACCTACTACATCCATATAAAGTTCTGCTCCCACAACAACTGAAGCCAGCTGACCGTTCACATCGCGATGCATACGGCGGTTGGGCGCTTGAATAACAAGGCGTGGCCAGTGATTTGTCAAACAAATCTTTCTACAGCGACGAGGCAAATTTTTTACTCAGAGGATCGCAAAATTGTCACATTTAGGGCTCCAAAAATTCTCAAATAATAGAAGAGAACCTTGTACCCAAAGAAAAACTTACTGTCTAGTGCACTCTTTGGCCGGAACTTCTGATTAGATCTTACTTTGTTGAAAACGACAACGGCGAGATTGTCACTGTCAATTTGGAGTATTGTGGTCTTATGACAACCGACTTTTTGGGCAGCACTTGTAGAACATCACTTAGGCAATATGTAGTTTCAATAAGATGGTGCCACATTCCGCACAACTCGAGCGAATATATCTTTATTGCGAAAGAAATTTCCTAGAAGTCTAATCTCTCGCATTGGCTATGTTGTAGGACCTTTTTTTGTGAGGTTTCGCGCATAAGCCTCCACCTCTTGATCACTTTAAAACTAACATTCGTCAAGTTATGGCAGAGATACCCTCCAATATGAGTCAGAAAGTAGTCGAAAATTACCTCAAATGGATCGGAGTTTGTGTGGTGAGGCGGGGATTTGAATGACGCTGTGTTTCCCATATAGGTAATGCCAAGATTCAAGCTTTATATTAGAAATAGGAATTTCGTGGAATAGAATAGAATCGGCGAGATTGTCCGCATTTACTTTAGACTTTACATATCGTCACAGGAAAAAATCTAACGGCGTTGCATCACATGATCTTAGTGGCCAATCGACCGGCTTAAAATGTGAAATTATCTGCTCACCATAGTGTTCTCTCAATTAATCCATTGATTGATGCGATGTGTGTGAAGTGGCGCCGTCTTGTTGAAACCAAATGTCGCCGAGAACACGAGCTTCAAATAGTCGGTTTCCATGGCGCGATAACGGTTGCCATTGACGGTTACGTTCTCACCGGCATCATTTTTCTGAATGAAATGGCAGCTCTTGAATCTCTTCAGGTTGCTTTTATTCGTCTCAAATGCAGCAACTTTTGTTATATACATACCCATTGAGCGAGATATGGTCCTCATCACTGAACAAAAATTGGCTCGAAAACGTCGGATCTTATTGGAACTTTTCAAGAGCCCATAGAGCGAGGCGCTGTCACTTGGGAAGGTCGAGCTAGTTCAGTTCTTCCACAAGCTGTGCTTTGCAGGCTTTCTATTTAATACCTCGAAGTAAAATGCGTCAAGCCGTTCCTTATGTCAGTCCGAGTTGGCACCGAATCGACTCTCCACGGTCTTCGTTTCAGCACCGTTTCTATCTCCACTACTTGTCCTTCCAATAACAACCTCCAAAGCCGGGTATGTGTTTCGATCTTTACCAGCGCCAACAGCTGTCGGTCCTCTGTTTAGTACTACAAGTTTGTTAAAATACGCAAATAGCAATCCTTGAGGTGACGTGCTTCCATGAAGGAAGACAATTTATGACTTCTTCAACAGACACATTAATTCAACTATTAATCTCCGCCGCCTTGAACTGCTCTGACGTTGCTACACAAAGCTGCTTGATGTGCAGAAAATCAACAACAAAATAGTGTAAATCTGCCAGCTGGAAGGCGGCACACACCCTGTGATGGAGATATGTACATACATAATTTTCCACATAACGACAACAAAAACAACAACAACAAGGAAATTTGCCACATTTTCCGGGACGCCCACAACGCCAACAGGCAATAGGCGACAGGCAACAGCAGGCTGCTTGCAACAACATGTTGCACTGAATGCGTGGTATGAGCAAGCAAGCCGTTGAGCGACAACAACAACAACCAACGACCACTAAACGAATGATAAATTTCGCAAATAAACAATTTCATTATTTGATTAAGACGCCACATCAAGGATTTTGGCAAAAATTGCATTGCAGCTGGCAACAACAATAACAACAACAACAACAACAACAACAATATATGAAAGCCGCCGACGCCGCTGTCTTTTGTTGTACTGTCCTTTTGTTTAGCTGAAAAATTGTAGATTCGCGTGCGTCTTTTGTGCCACAAAATGAGGAAGTTGCCGAGCAGTTAATTTGCCAACATGCAACAGATGAAAAGACAGCTGCAAGGCGGTAAAGCAGCAAGGGGGGAAGAAAAAGAATAATAAGAAAAAGAGGTGAAGAATAAGAAAGCGAGGCGAGGTGGCAGCTGCGACAGAATAGATCCAAGTATGCCTCTACGAGTACAACAACAAACACTAACAAATGTAGCATGCTGTGCCAGCTAGTGCAACATCCAAGCGGCCACACCATGCAACATATGTAAAACGGCTAGAAACCGAAACAACTGTTGCACGCTGCTGCCACGCATGCTGTGGCAAGTTGCCGACGCCAACAAGTGGGTTTGAGTTTTTGATTAGAGCCAAATAATTCAGAAATATGCAACAACAACAATAATAATAATGGAAAAATAATACAATACACCGAATGAGTGAAGCGGCAACCCAGTGTGGATCGCAATATCTTGCGGCTAGCGGCAATCGATTTGCGTGTGGGCCGCATCAAACCACCATTCCCAACTCATGTCGGTTGTCTCGCTGCCCGCTGCCCGCTGACCGCTGCCGCTTGCTTGCGCTCGTCGTTCAACTGTCAGTTGAGGGAAAATAATCGCCCGAAACGTCAAAGTTTGGCGCCCAAAGAGTCGATACACCGGCCGTCTATCGGCGGCGCGCCTATGCACAGAAAGCCACCGCCGCCACCGCAGCCGCGCACCAGACAGTCACACAATCTTAACCAGTTCGCCAATTGGCCACCGATACAGGTCCACTTGGAAAATGCAACGATTGTTGGTTGTCCAGTTGACTCAGCTGGTGCTGCGGCTGGCAGAAGCCTGTTGGCGTTTTATTGTGTAGCAGGAAGATAAGCGGGAAGCTGGTTGTACTTTGTGTGTGAAACTATTTTTGGTGCATTTGGTGGGTTTCAACTTGAGTTGGCTCTGTCTGCTGTCCATACCAGCGGCCGTTGGTTTGCATTGTACTTCACGTAGGTTTCACGCGTGGTCGGTGCCATCGTGGGGCGCGTGGAGACAGGACTGAGCTGGCAGCAATTTTATTTTTGGTTCATTCAATGCACATAATTTTAAAAGAATTATTTATTTGGTCGCACTGTGTTTGAGGAATAAACATATGTATTTTCATTTGAATTTATAGATAGCTTTAGAGTAAAATATTTCAGCTATCCGCGTAGTAAAAATGCAAAATATGCCAACTTAAGTCTTAAAAACATAACAGAACAACTGAAAATGTGACGAAACCCCAACTAAGCTTTTGAGGTTTTTAAGCTTTATTAAAACCTCATGCAATTTTAAAGCAAAAGCTTCAATGAGCTTTCAAAATTACTACACTCTCTCAACCAAGCTTTAAACTGTTCTACTCCAAAATGGGGAAAATAAAAAGTTCTCAAAAGATAAAAGTAAATAATGTGCCAAGTATGTATGAGCTTTTGTGGGCAAAAAGCTTACTAGGTTTTTCGAACTAGAAGCTGATAATCCTCGGTGATTTTTTGTGCCTGCACAACATTTTTACAAGATAAAGTTTTGCCATATTATCGCTCTTGAAAATAGCAAAGATGTACCTATAGCAACTCTTAAGAGCTTTCTGTGTTCGAACAAAAGCGCTACAATTTGGCAAAACAAAAATCATTTAAAAAATAATAGTTTTCAGCTGACTGAAGATTCACTCTTTACTCAAGGTATAGAAGCTTTTGATCATTCTTATAAGAAGAGCTTTTTAAAAGCTCCTAAATTGCAATCCGCCGAAAATCGCTGCAGCGGTTACAAAACACCAATTATATTTATAATAATTGTACCTATATAATATAATATAAATATATATGGACATTTCAATCGTCACATGGTAAAGCTTTCTAAAACTTCCTAAATTTAAAGCTTTTGCTCAACATAAGATCAAATTTTCCTTTATTTTCTTAACAAAATCTTCTTGTGAAATATTTTGTTCAGAACTGACTTCTTCTCCAGAAGATTATAATAATATTTTTTCTCAAGACTCTAGTGGCCTTGTAAAGCTTTTACGCATCAAGCGGAAAAAGAATTTTAGTATTATAAATTTTTTAGCTCTAGAAGCTTTCATTAATTACCAAAGATGTGATTTTTCATTCTTCGTTGGAGTTTATTTACTGTAGTGAAGAGAGCTCAGGTAAAATATTTTGTATCGACTTATTCCTGGGAGGATTTTTCGTTTTTAGATCTCTGAGCTTTCGTTAATTACCTAAAATGTGCTTTTTCCTTCTTCGTTATAGTTTATCTATTCTAATAAAAAGGAATTCAGTAAAATATCTCTGAATATATAAAATATTTCGACTCATACCTAAAAAAATTTTCGGAAGCTTTTGTATATCGAACTAAAAGCTAGACCAAAAGCTTTAAATTGACATCTTTTATTAATGAAAGCTTTTGCGCATTAATTTGATAACCTTATCGTAAAAGCTTTTTTGAGCTTTCACTTTGAGAAGAAAGTAATGTAATTTTTTGTTTTGAGCTTTCTAGAGTTTCATTATTTATGTAACTGTGAATTTTAGGCTTCCGTTAAAATTGTTTCTTCCTAATGGAAAGCTCTAAAAAAGCCTATAAAAGCCTTTTCATTTTAGTAAAGCTCAGCGAAGCTTTTGAAATAAATACCATGTGCTTTTGTACGACATAGGTATTATAGTTTCACAGTTTGTTGTTTTTTCTTTAAATTTCCATTAATACTGACTCTCTATTACACTTAACTTATTGGATAGATTTCAGTGCCTAGAGGCCGCTAATAGGATCTACTGGAAACGCTCTCACTGTAGCTTTGACGTCCATAGACTTGTAACCAGCCAAAGCTTTTTTCTGAAAATATATATTTGAAAGCCGCTTCTTTTCACTAGTTTAAAAATTTTGCTTTACAATCATTTTTCCACTTTTCTCTGTGATTTCCCAACATTTGCTTGACTTCACTTTATGAGTGTTGTTTCTTCATTTTCCAGAAAATACTCGTACCATAAATAAATATCGCTTGGCTTATTTGCATTGAAATTTTTGCTGCTGCGGCGAACTTTGTGTTTTCATTTTCATTCGAGCATAAGGCGAAGAAAAAGAGTGTGAGAAATTCGATAACCAATTTGAATGAAATTCAATTTAACGGTATAACTTTCCTTGTTTTCCAATTCAAGTTTTCTTTACTATTTTTCTTCACTCTCTTTTTTCAACACTTTGCTTTATTTTCTCTTTTTTTTTGCTGCCGTACACCATTTGACTCTTGCCGCACACTTCTCTGCTCATTTCTGCTCAGTTACAGTTTTACTTATCCGCAGTTACTTGCAGTTGTACACCGTGGTTGCAGTACTTCCGGCTGTTCGAATGTTGTTCGAAAATTATTGGCCGTTAAAATATGCTGCCAACAGGTCGAAACAAATAAGTGAAAATGTTTGACTATTTGGCGAGAGAAAATGAGAGAGGACAAGGGAGAGGGGACTCATAGTGTGTGTGTGAGTATGAAGTGTGTAGTAACAGTGAAAGAGCGGAGTATTTGACAGTGTTCTACAGACACAAAATTCTAGAATAATTCTACAGGGATGAGCGAAGCAAAAACTTTTCAGAAAAAAATCATCACTAAATTTTGTCTTATTGAAGAAGCTATGAAAGGTCGGAAATGCCTTTCAGAAGTTCCGAAAAAGTTCGCTTTCTCTTTCAACGGCTTTATAATCATACGCTATGAGATGGTTGAGTTGATTTTACCAAGAAAAAAAAGAGCAAGGCGACACTATCATGGCTTTGAGATTAAGGAGAGCACATAAATAAAATAAGATTGTTGTAGAAGTAGAAGTTTAATGTATAGTTAGAAATGACGGAGCTTAGTTCCTTCTATGGTTTTACAAACACCCTCGAAGACCAGATTCTGAAGATAGAGGGAACATAAAGAACCCCGTTCAAAAAGGCAGTTGACTTCACAAACCCCAGTCATTTCCATAGAAAGGCTGGAATCGCTAAATTCGGATGAATTGGCATGAGGAGAGTTGAAAACCTCAACTTAAGTTTCTTTAACTCGTTGATTAGTGAGTCGAACGAAACCATGGTAGCTCACACTTGGATAGACTTCGTAAAAACTAAGAGAGAGAGAGTCACTATGGCAGTTTTATAGATTAAGCCCTTGAATATAAATAGGGGAGTATGTGGCCTGAATTCATCCTTCCCAAACTTGGAGAATCCTTCAGACCTGGGTGGCCTTGAGTGGTTAGCAGTAGGTGCTACTATGTGGAAGATGAATATCCAATAATGATCATTCCTCGTCAGAGAATATCAGCCCCTCCAAGTAAGTCCCTGACGTGAAATAAAAAGCTTCTTATAAAAATCCATCAGTCCTTCGGAGCTGCGCAAGCGCGCTGGTTTATTGGAAAGACATCCAAAAGCACGTCACAAATTGGGAAAGAAGCTCAACTGAAAAGCGCTCTAGCGAGCATAAAGCGCCATTTAATGTACGATCTCATTAGAATGTTGGTTGCCGGGCATCAATCACTTCACTAGGCCACCAGACGAGCATCGCTTAAGTCTTCAAAGATTGTCACTCTGGATTGTAGATACTTCAACTTACTCCTTCCAAGTGCAGGGCGTTCGCACAGAAAGTACCATAAGTTTTTAGATTCCTCTTCTTGTCTGCAACTTCTGCACAAATCGTTAGATGGTATGCCCAACCTCTCTACGTGTCTACCCAATAGACAATGTCCTGTAAGAAAATCTATAACTGTATATATCTCCTTTCTTCTTAGTTCGATAAGGTCGTGCGACCTTCTTCCGTTCCATTCTGGCCACGATGTCTTAGCCACGTTACATGTAATTAGACTGTACATATCTCCTATAGACAATGCCCTGTAAGAAAATCTAAAAGTGTATATATCTCCTTTCTTTTTAGCTGGATATTGTTGTGTGAGCTTCTTTTCCCCCCACTCCAGCCACATTGACCTAGTCACATTACACGCATTGATACTTTTCCATCTTGGGTTAGCATCTTTGATGAATAACTCTCCTATAGTGGGCTTACAAGTAGAGAGCGGCCTGGTTAAACTCTTCCAAAATGGCCAAAGAGGAAGGGATCCGGTAAACGTAAGGATTTGCAAACTCTAAGATTTCTTGAGTAAAATTGTTGACCCATCCGTATGAAAATTAATCCGAGTCGACGCTTGCTGGTATTTTTCTTCCACTCGGACACCTTTTGTAGTCTTACCGCGGCACAAGCAGCTTTATATTCGTACAGCCCATAATGTCATTGGGTAGTAGATCCAAGAGGACATTCAAAGCCTCAGTTGGTGTGGTACGTAATGATCCACTCATGTACAGAAGTGTCGTCTTCTGCACTTTATAAAATTTGAAGGTGTTTGATTTTTTCTCGAGTGTTGAGCACCAAATTACAACTCTTTGGAGAAGCAGAGGCCTAACTACTAGAACAAAATAGAAAGCCAAAGCACTATTTAAGGTTGTCATATTCTCAGAAATGTCAGTTCAGTAGAAAAAAATTTTCAACTTCGTAAACATACGATTCGTCCCACTATTCCCCTGCTCAACGACACAAGAAGTACGTAGAGAGAGGAAGCATGTAAAGTAGAGTGATATGAACAACGGTACCCAAGCGAACGTTTTGTTTGCGCCGAGTAAACAATAGCCGTTGGCTTCATAGTAAGTTGAGAGGGAGGAGCCGCACAGCGCTCGAGCGCCTAACAGCGACTACCGGCAACACAGTAACGACAGAGGAAGGAAGTAAGTGAGCAGGAAGGAGCAGAACTTACACGTTACATGTGTTCGGCGTTGCTTAAATACGGAAATGGTAATATAAACGCAAAATGCGAAGGAGGCCAACGGCGTAGTGGTAGGCGTATAAAGAGCTGGGTGGCAGTGTAGTTGGGGTTATGCCGCCCGACTGAAGTGTGTATCGTCTGAGACTTCCTTCCTCTTGTTAATTTTTATTTTCATTTTTTATTTTGTTTTGTATTGTTGTTGTGTTTACTTCATGCAGCATATTCAGAATATTGTTTCTTGCTGTTCGATGTTGATTTTGTGCATATTTTTATTTCACATTTTCTTGTAGTTTTGTTCTCGTGTTACAGCTGAGATTATACAGAAAATGCAAGGATATTGTTTAATAGTTGCATGTATGTAAATGTATGTTAGTGTATGCACATATATTAATATGCAATATTGATAATGCTTCGTAGACATATGCAGGATAATGCAAAACTGTTTCTTTACTTTATTCTGTGTATTTTTATATATTACATGTAGGTATGTATGGTATATTTTATTACAAGGATACACATGCATGTTTGTTTGTTCGTGTGTTTTGTTATTGTAAAATTATATATGCGTTATGCTCCAATTCCTCTTCTATTGCAATATTCCTGTAGAGATTGATACTCGTTGTTAACTAGTATGCTACTAGTTTGCATGCTTGGTTGAAGTAATTGCTGGGCAACAGCACACCTAGGCCCAAAGCGTGCCCATTGTGATACCCACTAAGGATCCTAAAGACCCCTACCCGCTAATAAAACCAGTGATGGGAGTTTGCAAAGCTGAGCAGTCGTCGTATCTTGGCCCCCGCTATCTCACTGAGATCTCTAAGGGTTGCCGCCCCCAGCGACTTCAACCTACTCCTCCATAGTGCGCAGCATTCGCATAGAAAATGCCTTAAAGTTTCAGTTTCTTTTTCTTCTCTGCAACTTCTGCAGACTTCTGCGCCCAACTTCTCTGTGTGTCTACCCAATAGAAAATGCGCTGTATGAAAATCTTTAACTGTATATATCTCCTTTCTTTTCAGCTCGATGAGATCACGTGACCTTTTTCCGTTCCATTCTGACCACGATGTCTTAGACACATTGCATGTAATTAGACTTTTCCAACTTAAATTAGCATCTTTAGCGAATAACTCTCTTATATTGAGTGGAGGCGGCATATCCAGACTCTTCCAAGATGGCGAAACGAGAACTGCTTGGCCATCCTGTTAAGCGAGCTGCGGCAATCCTCTACGGTTTTAGATTTTATTGTTATAGACTCCAGGGTTCGTAATCCAAAAATATATGGATACGATTGTCCGAAAAGTTATGGATACGATTGTCCGAGACTATCCTAGTGCTGAGACAGTTGACAGCTTCAAGTATAGCAACCAATTCTGTTTGAAAAATACTACATTGATCCGGTAAGCGATACCAAAGCCCTTTGATTAGAATCCTCCACCAATCCTGTTATCAAGTTTTAGCACATCCGTATAAAAATGAATCGAGCCGGCACTTGTTGGTATTATCCTGTCCCAAAGGTTTCTATCTGAAATAACCACCTTGAAGTCTGCCGTGAAGTCAGTGGATGATATGCAGTAATCCGTTTTTTCTCATCACCTAGTTCTTCTTTCATCACTTTTCGACTGCGACTGATGCGGGATGTTTTTTAAACGTGGGTATGTCACTTCGGAATACAGCTTTCAAAACGTTCAAATTTTTTACCATAATAATATATTTGGACTCCCGAAGAGTCGTTAATTTTTGGCAACCATGAATCGGTTTCGCTCACAGTTACTCTAGTGGTTAATGCGTGGTCTCCGAAATGCGAAGGCCTGCAAACCCAATTTTTACAATAAAATTTTGTTCAGCGATGAAACCTACTTTTAGTTGATTTGGTACGTAAATAAATAAAATTGTAGCGTAAGGAGTTATGATGAACTTCTAGCAATCATTGAGATACCGTTAATCCCTCGAAAGTACCAAACAGCCGACCTTAATGTTACAGTCAATGTGGAACCTACAGAGCCATAATTATTGATTTTTTCGTGCCCGAATTGAAGGATGTTGATGTGAATGGCCTTTGGTTCCAACAAGACAACCCTAAACATCTTACAGCCAACAAAACAAGCAGTTTATTGAAGTGAAATTTTGGTGAGCTCATTATCTCACGTTGTGGGATTGTTATATAGACTTCAAAACCGTGTGATTTAACACCTGAGGCTTTTTTTGCGGGGATATTTGAAGTCTCTTGTATACACAGATAATCCCGAGACGACTGACACCTGTCCGAATTACTGCAAAAAATGTTGGAAAATTGGGCTTTTTTCTAGAATTTATTCTGCCACTAGCCCAAAATCATTTTTAAGATATAATGGCAAACCCTTATCTTTACAATTCTTGGCCATAATATTAAATTTTATTTCTGCTTGAAAATCACCTTTTATTTCAAACACTCCGATGTTGTCCGACACATGAAGTATCTTATTATGTATCAGCCTCATACTAGTTGTATACTAGTTCATTTGTGTATTTTCAATTTCTTCTACATAGAAAGTTAAAACGAAAATATTGTTTACAGAGAGATTCAAACCCTGAAAGTCAAACCTTAACAACTCAATCACCATTCAAATACGAGAAGTAATAATAAACTTTGTAAGAGAATCCAAGATTTAGCCATTTTGAGCTACTAATTAATACAACATACCATTAGAGTGATGGTGAAATCGTGATTTTTCACCTGTTATTGGTTATTTATGAACAAATAGCGAACTGGTATGACTTCGACAATTAAGATACTAGTATGGTACCAGAATTTTTCAATGCATGTTTAGCTTTTCGCTGCAGGGATGTTATATATGTACATACGTATAAACATATTATCCATATTTTATCATTTATACATATAAACATACATATATATATTTATTTGTTTTCAGCTTGCTGTATTTTCTGTTTGTCACATACTATAATATCTCATAAATATTGTTTGATTTTTGCAAAATTCAACAAAAAATATTTTATTCGTTTTGTAAGTGTATACGAAATGCTTCTAAAATGCACATAAAACATTTATTATTTTTAATAAAAAGCATTTTTAATTTCTATGAAGTCTTCTGAGCCATGCTATAGTGCCAGTTGGTTAAATGATATATTCTGGTAGGAAAGGCTATAGAGACTGATCTACTTTCTTCATCTTAAAGCTAATGCTGACACTTTAGAAAATTTAGTTAAATAATAACAAAGGTGTAGGAGGAGAAAACCGTCTAAAGGATCGAATTTTTTATCAATTTGTTTACTTCTTATTGTTTTTTTTTTGCATTTACGTTAAAACTAACTCACAAAAGTATTTTTTGAAGGAAAAATTGCACCATGCAAAATAAAATTAAATCCGAAAATACACGACGCTGGCAAGAAATATACCGAAACTTCCGAATTGGTTACATTAGTAGTGAAACCATCGACTGTTAACATAACATCTTCTGTTAAATGACCGAACGTGGGTTAACACACTTTTATACAACAACAAACACTTTGGAATTTCCGCATCTAAATGCGATGTTCAAATGCTTTGCTGTGAACCCTTCAACAGTGACAGCAAAGTAAGCAGCAGCAGAGCATGATCGTTTTGCTGTCGGTTTCCTGTTATTGTAGTTTGCTGTCGCTCTTGTTTTTGATAGTACCCTCACGGCCAGCTATTGAATATTTAGTGTGCGATATACATATAGTCGAGTACAGCTCTGTATGCCTACTAACATGAATTGTTACATATACCTATGTACTGTTACATATCTGAGTACCTACATAATACAAATGTACAACACATGTAACATTTTATATACATTTGAATACTTTAATGATATTTTCAATTGGCTTTACAGGCTTTCGCAGTAACTACTGCAGTTTTGCATTCGTAATGCTGTCGTTTCTTTTCTTAAAACCGTCATATTGCTTTTCTAAACGACAGTCGATATCAACAGCGCAATAACAGATCTGCTGTTGCTGGCTTTGCTGCCACTGCTGTAAGATTCAAAGCAAAGCAACAGCCATAGCCGCTGTTTTTGCAGTACCGAGGTTTGCTCACATGTTGAAAAGAAAATCTAAACCAAAAGCATAGCAAAGCAAAGCTGCGCACTGCATCAGAACGTCTTCACTGAATTCAACCAAATTTATATATTTGGGATGCACACATCTAATATACATACATATGTATGTACAAATACACAAATACTTCATACTTGTGCTTGTGACTAAAAATATCAATCGATTTTGATAAAGTTTTGTAAAAGAATAGTTAAATGTATTATTCAGAAGAGTTGCCACCTATTTTGAAATTATTTATGAATAAAAATATTTTATAAGTGTGTCTATGACGAACTCATGCTAAAATGCGAAACCAAATTTCTCCGCTTTTTTGGGTTTGCACAAGTGGCCTGAAGAAGGATTTTGATTTACGATCCGATTAACGATTTTTATGAAATTAAGGGGTTACATACGTCCAGAATTTTCAAAAAATCGATTTTTTTTTTATAGGTTATTATTCTTTATAGTTTTAGGCGTATTTCTGTGAAAGTCGATTGTAAAAATTCCCCATAGATACAAAGTTATGGTAGAAAATCAGACCGCCCGACGAGAGTTTAATGCACACAGGTAGCTGTCCTTCGTTTGAGGCACATGAAAGTTTAAACGCGTTTTTCTCGAAACTACTTTTCCCGGCACGGTCTGCATGATAACTCATACAGTTTTTAACATTTTTTGATGCGATTTCTTTTAAAATATTCGAAAATGTTTTCTCTATAGTCTGTCAGCCGTATTTTCGATATTTTTATTAAAAAATTTTATGAACATAATTAAAGTGTGACATTTATGACGTAAAACGCATACTTTTTTTCTAAATTCCGTAAATTGGAAAATTTTTCGAAATTAAAAAATTCGGCTCGACAGACTATAACTACAACTTCATTTTACAAGAATTTTTTTTATTTTTACAGATCCATCAACATTCCAAGGATAAATGATGCAGACCGTGGAGCAACTTTTTTTCATTGTACTTTGGGTCACGTGATATTTTATGTACTAATTTTTGTAAAGAAAAATTAAAATACATTTTTTTATAAACTTTAAGTACCAATAAACATTGTATAAAATTTCTTTATATTTATTTCTATTGTTATCCCTTCTGAAAACATTTTTTGTTTTAGCGCATTTTTGGTGCTGCTGGACGTATGTAACCCCTTAAAAAAAAGGAAAATTTTACAATGTTGACAATAAAGAAAGGCTTAATAAGAAAACATTTAAACAGGGTTGCCACCTCAAAATAGTTCATAAGAAGCATTAAGTATTCTTCTTTTTCTTCTTCCTCTACTTTTACCAGCGGGTACTATATCAGCACAGGAGTAATTTACTAAAGGGATATCGATATAAGGAGATGCACAAAACTAAAACTATAGTAGGGAAATTTTTGAGATGAATTGCCACCTGTTTTTGAAAATTTGAATTCAATAAAAAACAAATATTAAATCGAGGGTACCAAAATTTGAACGCTGTGAAGTTGGGAGGATAATAAATGAAACATTAATAAAATTATTTTTATTTTTACTTTACTTTACCAATTTAAAATTTTGTTTCATTCTTTAGTATTTTTAGAATATTTTAAAAATAATTCCTTACCTTTTTGATTTACATAAATTATTGAAAAAGTAAAAGTAAAATAAGAATCTCACATACAAACATATTTGTACACAATCATCTCTTATGTGGCCCGTCTGAACTTTTCTACGCATTTTGAGCTTTCCAGCTTACCTTTCCTTGCCCTTTAGAGGTACTTAAGCCCATTATAAAGTCATATAAATAGGTATGTATATACTTATGTATGTGAAAATCCATATTCAGCAATTGGCTTATATGCTGTTATAATATGCATGTATATGTGCAATGACATTCAAAGAGCGGAACATGAAAATCAAAAGCTGCATTTCCGACGCTTCAACTTCAATTTCCGTAAAGAAGGAAACTATAAAATCAGTGACTTTTTCATTTCAACTTCAAGTAGAGAGATGGCAAAGTGCACACGTAAACATGCAAGCAAATGTAAAGAAGGCAGAGCGAATAGTTGAATGTGAGTAAAAAGTGCATTTATGGTAAAGCTTTGTTGACTTAGCTGACTTACATACTTGCGGCGGTGTGACATGCATTTTTCTCTGTTGGTTGTGTAGTGTATGTATTGTATTTGCCTTCTGCTCCTCCAGCCAAAAGAGAGACGAGGAAATAACAAAAAATAAAATAAAAATAAAAATGAGCAAAATTATGTGCATAAAGTGCGCATAAATATTCCTTTTAAGTGCATTACTACACACGCACACACACACACATAAATATATATATATGTATATACATATATACAATCTCACAGTAATATGCCACATGCCACACCGGCGGCACATTACAATGTCACCATGATATGCGTTTAGGTGTTGATCCCGCTGTTCTTGCTGGTCGCACTGCAGGCGTGCTTGAAGCAGGCATTGCGTTAGTTAAAAGAAAGCTTGGCAAAAAATTCTAGAAAATTTCATTATTTGTATTTATTTTTAATTTATATTTTCTCCTTATTTTATTTTTTTTTTGAGAAAACATTAAGTCTTAAGTTGGTAGTTATTGTAATAGAATAAGAAAGGCGTGATATTTATTTTAAGTATACAATAAAATTCAGGAAGCCGCTGGTAAATATTAGATCAAGTAAAGAGTTCGTTTGGTTTTTTTATATTGATTTTTCAAAATATGATAACTTTGTGGACATTTGTCTGATTTAAGTCAAATATGCGCCGTTTTGTTCGTAAACTTGTTGCCAACGAGATGCCAACTTCATTTTACCCCTCTAGTAGAAGACTGCGTCCCTATTGGCAAAAAACTCGGAGAGCCAATTTTCACAGGCCTCTCTTGAGGCCAACTTCTCACCATTAAGCGCGTTCGCCATGGACAGGAAAAGATGGTAATCACTTGGTGCCAGGTCCGGACTATAAGGTGGGTGCATTAGAACCTCCCATCCGAGCTCCTAGAGCTTCTGGCGCGTCACCAAAGACGTGTGTGGTCTGGCCTTGTCCTGCCTCTAATGATCAAAGATGACCTCTTCTGGATGAGTGCTGCCTTCAAGCGGTACAGTTGTTGGCAGTAGAGGGCCGAATTGAGCGTTTGGCCATAGGGGAGCAGCTCGTAGTAGATGATTCCTTGCCAATCCCACCAAACACACAGCAAAACCTTCCTGCTCGTCAATCTTGGCTTGGCCATCGTTTCCGCCGGCTTACCGCGTTTCGACCACGGCCGATTTTGCTTGACCAAACTGTGCAGGGTCCACCAGACCAGACTTCACGGAAATTAAAATTATTTGATAAAAACCGAGCTTTCCAAATTTTTTAACGCGTATTCCAGTACTCATACATATTTCCTCGTGGAGGCAGCTCCATCTATATGGAACTATTAAAATCACATTGCATTTGAAAGAAAAAGAGAAAAAAGATTGTTTGCCTGTCTAGCAGTAACTGTACTATTGCACATTTATAAAGTCATATTTTTAACACACACACATACTTGTACTCTCATGCATATATACATATTTACTTCTGCCCTTCTACTTTTACACTCACCAACATATAATCCATTTTTTATTTGTCTCCTCTCGGTTGGTTGCATGCACTCAAGCTGTTGGTTAATGCAAAATGATGACGTTGCCAGCTGGTGACTTCAAAAAAAGAAAAAAACAAGAAAAATTGTTGCAACAAAAACAAATAGCAGTGCAACATAACGCGTTAGGGGCGACACATGTGTATGTATTTATATGGACGATAGGTGATGCTGCTATTTAGTTTTGCAATAAAATAATGGGAATTATGACATAGGATGACTGGGATTGTGTGTGAGAGCGAAGAAAGAAAAAAAGTTGGAAAAAAAGAAGAGGAAAATATTAAATGATTGTTAAATTTAAAAAGCGCTTTGATTTTACGCCACGGAAAAGTAAGTAAATTTCCGAACTAACGGTGTTGTGGAAACTATAACAAAGAAGACAAATAAGGATTGGTATAAGGGAACTGTAGCGCGACATTTCAAACTGGCGGCTTCGGTAGCCGTATGGTTAGCATGGCGTATTACCTTTCGGTAGACCAGGGTTCGAGCCCGGGTTCGGCTAACATCCAAGAAAGTTATAGAAAATTCATTAAAAGGGTTGTCACGTCCACCGAGTTTATTTCGGACATGAAATAAAAACTCCTAACCAAAAACCATCAGCCGTTCGGAGGCGGCTTAGTATAAATTGTCCATTTGTTCGAAAAAATTATATATTATAAATACCTCGCAAAGTTACGTGTAACCACTACTCATGCGGAGGATGTGGTAGAACCGGGAATTTAAAAGGGAAGCAAGGCGATTGTGAGGCAAACAGAGAGAAGACGACATGCGGATATATGAAAAGCTTAAGAAGCGAGCCGATAAGAATCTTACCAAAGGTCTCAAGACCGCAGCAGACTCTTGTAGGACCCAGAGAGGTGCACAAGTGACTGTTGTCCAGAGTATACTGATTTAAGGAGAGAACACTTCTCGAGCCTGCTGAATGGCGGTGAAAGTGTAACATCAGGAAATGGCGAACCTGTTTGCCCAATCGATGAGGGTGAAACAGATGCTTCATTGTCCAACTATGAAGAAGTTCGAATATCAATTGCGCACATGAAAAGCAACAAAGCAGCGGAGTTCGATGGATTGTCGGCCGAACTATTTAAATACGACGGCGAAGAACTAATGGTCGGACGAAAGCATGCCTGAATGTTGGAAGTAAGGCGTTCTCACAGTCCACAGTCTGCAGTCTGCGTGAATAATCTTAAAGTAAGCCTCCTCAATATCGCACATGAGGTTTATTCGATGTAAAAGACGAAAGCTCGCAGTCAACAAGCTGATTGGACCTTATCAGTGTGGCTTTAGAACTTGTAAATCAACCATTGATCAGATATTCACCATGCACAAAATCGTGAAAAAGTACCATGAAAAAAAGATCGGCACACAACACCTCTTCGTCGATTTTATGGCAGCATTCAACAACACGTCACCATGTCTGAATTTGTTAACCTCGCAAAATTTATACGGCTGTGTAAACTGACGTTTAGCAACACCAGATGGGCAGTCAGAATTGGGAAGGACCTCTCCGAGCCGTTTGATACCAAACGAGGTTTCAGAAAGGGTGATTACTTATCATGTGCCTTTTTTAACTTATTGCTGGAGAAAATAATACGAGCTGCAGAGCTGAATAGAACAGGTACAATCTTCTATAAAAGTGTACAGAAAGCGAAGGATATGGATCTGGTAGTGTGCGAGGGCAAGGCAAAATATCTCTTGTCATCACACAAACAGTCATCGCATTCGCCACTCAGTTCCCATGTCATTGTTGACAGTCATAACTTCGAGGTCGTAGATAACTTCGTCTATCGTGGAACCAGCATCAACACCAAAAATAATGTCAGCATGGAGACCCAACGCAGAACCATTCTTGGCAATAGATGCTACTGTTGACTGAGTAGGGAATTGAAAAGTAAAGTCCTCTCTCGACGAAGAAAACCAAACTCTACAACACGCTTATCGTTACAGTTCTGCTATGTGGTACGGTGGCATGGAAGTTGATAACATCTGAAGAGTCGGCTTTGGGAGTCTTCAAAAAGAAGGTTTTGCGAAAGATTTATAGTGTTATGCTCGTTGGAAAGAGCGAATACCACAGACTATGGAATGATGAGCTGTATGAGGTATACGGCGACATTGACATAGTTCAGCGAATCAAGGAACAGCAGCTACGCTGGCTAGGTCATGTGTTACGGATGGATAAGAATACTCCAGCTTTGATAGAAAGAGGAAGCCCTCTGCTCCGTTGGAAAGACTATGTGGTTGTTGATTCGGCAATAACGGTGTAAGCGGTGTCTACGTACGTGAAGAATAATGACGGTATTATTGAAGCTACAATAAGAAAGACTTACAAGGATATTTGCAAACCAAGGGTGTTGGTACTACAGTAAGGCGGTAAAGTAAATTTCCGAACTAGCGGTGTTGAAGCCAGAAATTTATACACTCCAAAATCTGAGCTAAATTTTAACTACATTAATCCTTATCACAAGTCATAATTAAATACCTAAAAGTTGTTAATGAAAAGGTCATTAACTGACTGTGTAAACCGAAAAAAAAATTTTACCGTTAACCTTAAATGTCCCAGGCGGATAAAGCATTTTAGTATTTAAATACACGCATGTGGCAACACGCTACCCAAATTCCATTGCAAATTGTTTGTTTTAATTATTATTTTGTTATTCTTTAATTGTTGTTGTTGTTGTTGTTGTCGTTGCTTTTGTTGTTTTTGTTGATATTGTTGTTGTTGCTGTTTTGTTGTTTTTGTTGATATTGTTGTAGTTGTTGCTGTTGTTGTTGTTGTTGTTCTTGTTGTTGTTGTTGTTGTTGTTGTTGTTGTTGTTGTAGCTGCTGTTGTTGTTGTGGTTGTTGTTGTTGTCGTTGTGGTTGTTGTTGTTGTTGTTGTTGTTGTTGTTGTTGTTGTTGTTGTTGTTGTTGTTGTTGTTGTTGTTGTTGTTGTTCTTGTTCTTGTTGTTGTTACCTACAACATTCACCTGTAAATTTACCTAACGTATCAAAAGCCATGAATGAAGGAGGGTGTAAATTTTATGTAGAAAAGTACATGAAGTAATTTTAGATAAGACGTACAACATGCCAACAAGGTGGCAACAACAATAAAAACAAGAATGAAAATAAAAGAATAACAACAACAACTAACTACTTGTAGTACTCCAATATAGGCTTTAGGTGAAGGAATCGTTGAAAAAGAATGAAAACAATGCTGACAAATGATGGAATAAATGAAAACAAGAATGTTGCAGCAACAACAACAACAGCAAGAAGGTCCAAAATAATTTGTGCGATATCAGCAAAGGTACATTTTTACATATTGTATTGTATGTGCAAACATATATAATTAAAGTCACGCAAAAAAATCGCGTGCATGCAATGTGAAGGCTGAAAGAATTGTTGTTGTTGTTGTTGGATTAAAGTTAAGTGAAAATGTTGATAAATTAGAGCAACACGCAAAAGTTTCCTTCAAAACATATGTATGTATGTATATGCATATTTACATTTAAATATTATATAAATATATAACAAAAATATTAAATCAAGGCAAGGAGTCCTTTCTCATTAATTTATATGTACGAGTGTAGAGTATGTGTGAACAAGCGTGCGTGCAGATTATGCAACACACACACTCTTACGTACCTATACTCTTACTCATACAGGCGGCTTATCATAATTACCAGCAGATTAACTTAAGTAAATGGCGTCGATAAGCAGCCGCTGTGGCAATGCGGCACACAAACGGAAATATTTTTTTATATTTTTTTTGTTATTTTTTATTTTTTTTTATTTTTTTTTTTAGTTTCTTGATATTATTTTTTGTTAATTTTTTTATATTTTTTTTTGCTATTTTTTTTGTTATTTTTATTTAATTTTTTTTTCTTGTTTCCCACATGCAACACACAGCCGCTTGTGGCTAACCAAATTCAGCGTTCATAACTTACTATGTACATCTATATATATGCAGGATATATGTATATGTAGACAGTAAGCTAAGTGGCATGCCCAGACGGCCGCAATGACTGATGAAATGTCGAAATGACTAATGAATGCGGCTGAAAATGTGCGGATGTCATGACATAGCGCACAAATAAAAATTATAAAGAAAATATTTTTTGTTTTTTGCTTTTGCTCATGCCTTTTGTGCTTTTTTCTTAATTTTTTTTTTTATGATTTTTTTATGATCACAATTTGAAGGAAATTTTATTTTGCCACTAGAATTTTAGTTTCACGGTTAGTGATTGTTCTCGGAAAAATAATGTGCGGTAGTAGTGCATAAAATTACAGTCAATTATTTAGTGGCAGCAAATTCAGGAAAAATTTTTATTATTTAATTTATTTTTAAGAATTTTTTTATGATTTTTTTTTATTTGAGGAAACCTTTTTTTATGATTGAGTGCGTTTATTTAAAAATAAAAATTAATATATGTATGTATTTTTGCATATTTTTCTTGAATATTGTCTTTTCCAGGATAGGCCAGCTTAATGGAGGTATTTAATGGAAGAATGGAGATAATTAAAAAGAATGTGACCTTATGAAGGTCAGCCAATGCAATGCGGCTCTTGTCTACGAACGTGATTGTATACAAAAACAGCACATTTTTCATAAATTTTCGCTATATTTTCTCTTTAAGGTAGGGTGACTACCTTTGGAACCCTTAAAAAAGCGTTTTTTCAGCAGTTTTTTTGAAACGGAAGGAAATTATTGCGGTAAACGAAATTTTCAGACAGTAATCTTCTTGAATTGAAATTCTGGCGTAGTCACCTCGTTGCTTCTGCATGATCGCGGGTTATAAGTCACTGAATAGGTGACGGTTCTAATGAGCTTAATCACTCGCTTCAAAGCTTTCATTCCGCAAACCAAAAACGTCCAAGGTAAGCTTTCTTTCTATAACAGCTTCAGAGTCTTGGCACACGAAATTTTCGGTTCGGTATTTTTATCCATTGAAAAAATCTATAAAATATCTTCAGATGTACTGGCAACATTAAGGATTGTAATCAAACTAAACCCAAGGTCAAGTCCACTGCAAAAATTTAGCGACCAAAAGTGTACTTTTTAAATGATCAATTTTCTATACTTTTTAGATAGAGATATTGATATTCTGTTGGACTTTTCATATACCAAAAATAGAAAGAGGTTCAGGGAATATCAGCTCCCAATCCTTTCTCTGAAGCTGAGTTTCAATATTTCAACAGTTGAATCAAAAATATCTTATTTTATCATAAATAACATGTAAGCTATTATTTTTTCAATTCTTATAAAAATAACATCTGAAATGCCTAATTAAAGTTAAACTCCTTTCGTCCTGGAAGTTGCTCTTTGGAATCTGTAAAAGTATTTATGCAAATGTTTGCGCTCATACAAAGCTCTTTGTACGCAACTTTTAATAATTATTTACACTGTTCCAAGCACAAAATGCAAACACTACTTTCCTGTATTTATATAAATTATTTATAAATATGCACATTAGGATGGTACCAAAGAGAATTTCCCGCTGAAAATGGAACAAAAAATTCTAAGTACAAATGAGAAAAAGCCTGGGTTAGGGATAAGCGTTCGCATTCAGCATCTTTTACAACAACATTGACGAAACCAAACTTGTGCATGATTGACTGTTATAGTATCAGGACCAAAAACACTATTCACATTTTCAGCTAAAAAAGAATACAGACCAAATAATCACTCATTCCATCAAAAGACGATTGAAAAGATGCTGGACGCTTACATTAGAGATGAGCTGCAGTTGACCAGCATTTCAAAATCGCAGCATGCTTTTACTAAGGGTAGATCCACCGAGAGGGCACTTCGCTTACTAACTGTGAAAATGAAAAGAACTCTAGAGCATAGAGTATATAGCTTAAGGGTATTCCTGGACCTAAGTTGAACATTTAATAATGTTTACTATGGGGAAATAGTGGAAAATATAGAAGCAACCCAGTTAGAGTCCACCATCTTACTATGGATAAGACATCTACTAAGCTGCAGTAGGATTAACGCGGAGGCAGTGGTAAAACGAAGCCAGGACTTCTGAGATAGCTGGGAGCACAGGCAGTCAGGCGGCAATTAAGCCTATAATCTCATATTGAATTACGTCTGAAAATACCCGTAGAAGTAGCGAAGTAGTAGATATTGCCAAAGGTGGCGTGCGTCTTAACAACGAAAAAAGTCGCTAAAAATAATCTACAATGAATTTTTCGAAAGAGCTGATATGAGAATGAGATGGAGTGCATAAGCGACTTGAAAAACCAACTCAGGTTCAATAGCATCAAACAAATCAAAAAATACACCCATTTCTGGCCGCAACCTGCTGGCACCTGGCAAGCAGTTGGGGCATTTGTTGCAGTAACACCTTTAGCCCTTAGAAGGAAGGCATGAGTGAGAGGTTAGAGTACTTGCTCTGTTTCTGTCCGGCCTTAGCTAGAGCTTGTCTTAAAAGTATATCGGAACTTCGCAGTTGAAAGGACTATAAGAGGCTTCAAAATAAGATATTAAGGTGCTCTTGAACTTCGCGAAAGGCTACGACAACTTTATATCACAATAAAAGGGATCTCCATCTGTCACTAGAAAGGATTGCCGGTTCCCTGTAAGCCGGCCGAGGTAGCCTAACCTTTTAGTTTGTTTTTAATCTCTTAATTTTCCATTTTCTGTGTATTTCCGAACCACCCTAATGCGCATATTTATTCAAAGTACATATATTCATAAACACTTCATTGAAGTGAAAATTCAACAGGACAAATTTTACTGCAACAGCACACATAACATACATACATACACGTACATACGAGTATGTCATATGTAAATACATAATTAAGAAATAAATGTGTAAATAATGCTCGTTTGTAGTTTATTTATTTATATACAAACATAAATATCTTGAATACATATACCACATGTATGTATGTACCATATATATCGACACAAGTGTTTGTAAATAACAACAAAGTGCTGACAAATTATAACTTCTTAAATACTCTTTAGTTAAACTCGTCTACTTGGAGAAGTGGAAATGTTGACAGCGAGATTCACTTCCACATTTACACACCTACATACCTACATACATATATACATATGTATATATTTATATATAATTATTAAGATATCAACGAGTGTTTAGCAAAAGTTCGTTAACTTTCTTTCTTATTTAGGAATTCTCAGGACAAATAATATTATCTCCATCCAAGATGAGCGGTATTTTCCTTCTTTTTTGTGCTTTTTGCTCGTCTTTGTATTTGTAAATCCATTAAAAATGTTGCATACAACACCACGCCCATATGATTAACTCGCAGAAATGTTTGCTTTTAAAGAGATTGTGGAGTTGACACTAACTTCAGGACATCTTTTATTCTTCCCTTTTTTTCAAAAGGAGTTGGTTTTTACGCTTCAAAAGATCCTTCCGCGCTTATCATTTCTAAATTGTGCTTTTTCTCAACAGGAGTACAGCTTTAATATATTTATAGATTTCTGCTGCAGTTTTTATGCGTACTTTGTTATAGTACTTTCGACTCTTGTAGCGATTCATTCACATGTTCCCTCGAGAGGAAAACCGCTTTGGTCTCTTTTGTGATTGCCGCTTTTCACATTGATACCTCCATTATCCTCTTTGCAAGGCTGCAAGCTGTTTATAATGATAAAAATAACCTCAGAAGATACACACGCTTAAGCTCCCGATTGGGCTTACACTATTTGGCGAGGTTTCTTTGTGAAGACTGAGTATTCCGACTGTTGTTTTGCCAAATATACCCTGTTCCTTGTTCGGCGGCCGCGGTAGCCGAGTGGTTAGCATTGCGTATTGCCATTCGGAAGGCCCGGGTTAAAACCCCGGTGCGACTAAAAGTTATATTTACCCCTCAGCATGGAATATCCACCCCTCCGAGTGTATTTCGGACATGAAATAAAGGCTCCTCGTAAAAAAACCATCACCCGTTCGGAGGCGGCTTAGTATAAACTGTCGGTCCCTCCATTTGTTGGAAAAACGTCAAGCTTCAATACCACAAATTGGAGGATGAGCCAATTATACCAGGTGTGTTTGTTGAAGTTTGCCGGTTTTACTAGTAGATGCCGCTAGCAATATGTATAAATTTCTATGATTTGGCATGTATGTAATTTTTTTCTATTGACATTAACCTACAAAAATACGCAAGTCACATTCCGCCAAAATAATAGCGTCATACGTGTATTTGTTTACCTCAGTGAATATGTCGAGTTTCGTTCCAAGTAAATCGCTTTTGCGGCATTCGTTGCTTTTCTTATTTTATCAAAAGAAAAAAGCAGCTGAAGCTCACCGGTTGCTGGTAGAAACTTATGGTGAGCATGCTCCAGTGGTTAGAAAGAAAATGTGAGACATGGTTTCGTCAATTTAAAAGTGGAGATTTCGATTTGACAGACAATGAACATCCTGGTGCAGCGAAAAAGTTCGAAGACGAGGAATTGGATGTTGATCCAACCCAATCGCAACAAAAATTAAATTGGCAGAAACACTACATGTGACTCGAGGAGCAATTTTCCAACGTTTAAAAGCCATGGGAAAGATCCAGATGTATGGAAAATGGGTGCCACACCAGCTGAACCAGCTGAACGATAGACAAATGGAAAATCGAAAAACCGTTTGTGAAATGCTGATTCTACGATTCGACAGGAAATCTTTTCTGCATCGAATTGTCATGAGGGACGAAAAATGGATTTATTCTGAGAACTAAACTGGTGAAAGACATATTAAAAACACTTAATTGGGAAATATTATCGCACCCGCCGTACTCTCCAGACCTCGCCCCGTCCGACTATCACCTTTTCGCATCGATGGGACACTCCCTTGCAGAGCAGTGCTTCGCTAATTTTGAAGAAGTCGAAAAATGGCTCGTCGAATGGTTCGCCTCGAAAGAAAAAAAGTTTTTTTAGAATGGTATCCTTAATTTGCCTGAGAGATGAGCGAAATATGTAGAAACCAATGGTCAATGCTTTGAATAAAAAAATTTTGGGATTCCTCTGAAAATTAAGTGTTTTCTTTATCGAAAAAACCGGCAAACTTCAACAAACACACCTGGTATATATTATATATACGACATCGAGTCTAACCTTCCCTTATTGATCTTTGTAAAGCAGAGAAGGTCTTTCCCATTCTCTGCTTCCAGGTTAAACTCCTACTTATCCAGACTCGACCCCAGTATACCCAACGTATACCGTGCATGTGGAGAGTCTACGCACGACACTAACCACCACTTCACATGCCCTCTTAAACCGACTCATCTAACCCCCCCACTCCATTTGGTCCAATCCCGTTGCGCGTTACCTGGACTTCCCTTTAGATGACCTTGGCGATTGACAAAGCCTGCACTAAGAGGGGCGGGGTTAAGGAACCGCTACAACAACAACAACATCAATGGTTCCAGTACTTGATGGCGGTGTCTTTTTCCAACCAAAAGTTCAACACCCAATTTGCGCTTATTTAAGTATTTGGTCGCTGTAGTAGATTTCACAAGAATCCAGCGTCCTACGTCCTTGTCCCCGTCTATCTCACTTTTTAGACGGCGGTGATGTCTTATGAGGACATCGCCAGATAGGTAGCCACATCCGCTCAATTAGGGAGCAGAACCTTCCATGGGCATGCCCTCAAATCTTGATCATTAAAGCGTTAGCCGGGATCGTGATCAAAAGGGGGATACATAGTCCGAGGTTTGTTTCCATTTGTCTTTAGACTAAATATTTTCTCCAATCGGATGTTTGTTGGCTGGCCGGAGGATGTTTGGTCTAAGAATGAAAATCGTGAGCTACTTCAGTCATATGTAAAATAATCGTTTCTGGCCACTGCCTGTTGAATAGCAGTTAAAACTTTTCTTCACTTGTGTTAGCTACTAATAGTAACTGATGATGAAAAGATGAAACCGAGCAGTGAGCCAACACAAATGGTATCGAAGCTAGGACTGACGGCCAACGACCAAGCAATCGCCCAGAAGCGCCTAGCTTTAGCCAACAGAAATTGTGTTACTTTAAGACAACGGTAGGCCACACGCATCCATCTTATAGTCCGGACTGCGTACCAAATTATTACTATATGTTTCTATCCAATGCGATTGATTTGGCAGGAGCAGAATTGGCCTCAAGAGAAGCCTGTAAAAAATCGATTGTCCCAATGGGGACAAGGGGTTTCCATTAGAGGGTTTCTGTGAGAGACATAATAACATTACCTACCTTACTAGACCTAACAATTTCCTGCAGCTTCATACCAGGCTTACTTGCAGTCCAACAACTCTGATCACCAGCCACTGCATGTTAAGACTCTAGTGGGCACTGAAAGCAAATAAATCGAATTGACTCCACATGGTTCCCTTGGATCACTCAAAACTTTTCCTTCATTCAAAAGGATTGTTATACTTGACTTTCCTTAACCTTTTTTGCACAAAATTTTTCTTGTTCAATTAGTTCATTGTACTTTGTAGTTTACTTAACTCAACAATACACAGTAGCAATAAAATGGCAAACAACTGCAGTGACATGCAATCGACATGTACTTCTGCATACATACATACATATGTACATCCATATGTGCAGTGAATGAGCAGACAATTGCCAATTTTTACTTGCAACACTCAGCCAAGATTACAGGAGCAATGAGTCGACAAGAAAAGGATGTTGTAAGCAGCAGAGGAAGACTGCCAAAAGTGAGGGAGAAATGTTGCGAAAAATTGCACAAGAAAGGGCATAAACATATGCATGTGAGTGTACTCAAATATATATAGGTAGACGAATATGTAGCAAAACATTGAAATAATTTGGGAATACTCATGCCAGAAAAAAAACATTTGTCGGCTGATCCCTCAGTGATTGTTCCATTGAGTGGGATTAGCTACTCTAAGCAAAAGAGCTGAAAAAAGCTTATAAAAGTCATTTTAAAAAAATGCAAATGAAAATTAAAATTGATAAAAAGATATTGCAAAAATGTGTGTTGCTTTGTAACCCCCCTTCTAATCCAAAGCAACCCACCTCCCCCGCCCACCACAAAACTAATGTCTCAGGACACTCAAAGCACAAATTAACTTTATTTTTACTGATGTATCATGACATGTTTACAAACATTTACTTACATATGTACATGCATATACATATACATATAGTAATGCCAAAGCTCAAAAGTATTTTACAAGCATTGTATTGTCTTGAGAATTCTTTGAAAACAAGGCTCAGGCGATTACATACTCCCACTGCTGCAAGGTGAGTGTGAAATGTGAACTTTTGCATGTTTACCAATCAAAGGATATTAAGTGACTTGACTTTTTTATTCCTACAAAGGTGAAAATGAACATGGGAGGCACATGATCAGCTACAAAATTGGCAGCTACTATTGGGTGTATGCATTCATTCGTGCGGTTTTTTTGTAAATTAAGACTTTATTGTGAAAAAATTGTAATACATTTAATGTTCAAAGTATTGCCCATCGGAAGCTACGATGTTTGCCCATCTTTCTGGCAGTTTGTGGATCCCATCCCAAAAGAACTTCTCCGGCTTGGAGGTCAAGAAAGAATCGAGCCAATTTCTGATACCCTGTTCTGAAGTGAAGCGTACTCCGGTGAGGGCATTATGCATTGATCTGTACAAGTGGTAATCGGAAGGTGCTATGTTTGGGCTATAAGGCGGGTGAGATAGAACTTCCCATCCATAGTTTTCCAAATAGTTTTTAACTGACCTTGCAACATGTGGCCGAGCGTTGTCATGATGAAAAATAAAATTTTTGATTAGTGTCTGGTCGCAGATTCTGGTCGTTTTTCCGCGATGACCTTTTTCAAACGAATCAATTGTTTTCGGTAGAGGTCCCCATTGATCGTCTGACCCGATTTCAATAGCTCATAATAGAGCACACCCTTGTGGTCCCACCGAATACATAGCATAACCTTGGCACCATGGATATTCGGCTTTGCCGTGGATTTCGATGGTTGTCCGGGGTTCACATACGATCTCTTGCGCTTTGGGTTATCACAATGAATCCATTTTTCACCGCCAGTGACAATCCGATGCAAAAATGACTTCGTTTGGTGGCGTTGAAGCAACATTTCCGACATGCAGCATCGACGTTCGACGTCTCTTGGCTTTAATTCATAAGGCACACAATTTAAAAGCTTCTGGATGAATCCTAATGATCATAATGGACTGCTGTTTGGTTTCTGGATCGTACTTATTGAACCAAGATTCATCACCAGTTACGACTTTACTAAAGTTACTAGACTGACTGTTTAGGAAAAATTGAGCAAAATGCACTCGAGCTTCTTTTTGTCCCTTATTTAAAATTTACGGTATCCATCGAGCAGATTTCTTCATGTATGCCAGATGATTACTTAATATTCACGATATAACCATGACATTCAAGTCCAATTAATCATTTCTTGTGTCAATCGTGGATCTTCGACCATTTTGGATTTCACCAGAGCTACAGTGACGTCATAAGTGGAAGATTTTGATCATTCTTCTCGGGGATCGTTCTCTACGGAAAAATGTGCGGTGTGAAATCTTCGGAACCACTTAGAAATAGTCATTAAAGAAGGCTCAACCAGGCAAGAAAGTTTTGTTTGAACCTAAAATAGGCAATTGACGAGTTCAATGCGTTGAGAGTTTGCATTGTCAAGTGATTGTCGCTCAGGGGGTGTTTGTTGCTTGATCCAATCGTCACAGATCCTTTCCATACTTTTCAAAAGGAAGTCTGTTCAACGGTTTTATACACGTATGTATATAGAATTTCAGTATCCTCCCTATCAGTCTTCGGTATAAAAAACACCTTCTTCCCACCTAAGCGGGGTGTACACCGTACGTCAAGCGAATAGATGCGATGTTATACCGTAGCAAGTCTTTACGCCAACAGGTCTGACATATTGTATTTCGCAACTGGGCCGGAAAGATTTCATCGATACCGACAGCTTTATACGGTTAGAAGCTTTTAAAAGCCCTTGACACCATTTCAGCAACGAAGTATCCCGTCCATATAGGTGTGGAAATTGAGTGCTCGAGCGGGATTGAGGGTTTTAAGTTGCTCGAAATGAGTGTTCAATAAAATCTTCATCGAGTCTTCTAAATCTAAGGCAATCCATATATAACGTAGAGCCGGCCTTGCCTAAAAGACAAGCTTCTGTAATTCTATATACTACCACATCGATCTAGATTTGGAACTCAACCTTTCAGGCATTCAGAATGTTGGTCTTGGTCTTGCTATGGGGCATCGAGAGCTGAGAGCCCTCGATGTTTATTTTGAAGGGGGTATACTTTCGATCAGAGAAAAAGTGCTCCAAAGAGATCTTCCAGGTACCTAAATACAGTTTAAAAGCTTAGGTAAAGAATATAAATTTAAATTTAAATTGACTTATTTGCAGGAAATTACCAAAAAAGTACTGGAAAATACTCACAACTTCCGTGGAAATTCCCCTCAACTTAAACGCATTAATTTCAGCACCCGATAAGACGAACTTTCGGCGTGGAGTAACTGCCAACAAAGCTGCAAATAAGAATCACTTCATCAATTATAGATTAATGAGGCAATGTAAAATGAAGTATCCAAAAGAGGAACAGAGAGAAAAAAAACATCCACAGAATGCATCTGCATATTTTTGTAATTTTTCAGTGAATTATTTAGGAAAAACCCAAAGAAAACGAAATCCAATAGACAATAAATAACGCCAGATATCGCAATGAAAGAAATAGATTCTCAGAAATAAAAGAGGAAAAACACAATCAACTAACTCTGTGTGCGAGTGACGTATTAGCTCAACAAAAACAACATCTGCTACTGCCTGCCACAAATGAATTATGACCAAATAAAAATCACGCTAATAAAATCATTTCTCAAAAATTCGTCACACCATTTCTCGGTGCTTCAACGTATTGATTCACACATTTTTTATTTATCTACTTTGTTATCAATCGGCAAATTTTTTTCTGGGATTTTGTGAAACTTTTCACTTTCACTATTCTATACGTGTACATATGTAACACATACATAATACAGAGTTATATATATTTTTATATATACGAGTATTTGTATTTATATTTGTGCAAATATCCAAAACAAATGTGTGCTTTGCTCCGATTTCCATTCAATTCCATATAGACCACAAAGTGTTTCACTAAAATAGATTTTGTGGTAAAATGTGTTAGAATGCGCCTAAAAGTGTGCTTTAGTGAGACGCTTTTGGTTGATTGTATGCTGGCTTTAGTACTGTACAATACAGTGTATTACTCCATCCACTACATGAATTAAATTAAATGAAAATAAATTGTAGTTAGCAATATTTTTTTAATTAACTGAAATATAACAAAAAAATCAAATTAAATCGTATAAAATAAAATGAAATCAAATTGAGCTACATAAAATAATAGAAAATACAATAAAAAATAAAAATTAAAATATACGTGTATTAAATTAAATTAAATTAAACTTAGTTAAAGCAATGAAATAATATATTAGCTAAAAAAAATTATAATAAAGTAATGTCAAATAAAAGGGAGTATAGTAAAATTAAAAAAGATCACAATCAAATTATATTATATTGTATAAAATAAAAACAATAAAATAAGATAACATAAAATAATAAAAATAATTATGCAAAATAAAGTAAATGTATTTTAATTAAATAATGTAGAATAAATAAAACAAAATAACATTAAAATAAATTAAATTATATAATACAGCAATTAATAAAATAAAATTCAATAAAAATAATTTGAATTAAAATAAAATAAAAAATATAAAATTAAAAAAATTATAATTAAATATTGAATAAAAATTATGCCAAATAATACGGTAGAAATTAAATTAAAAAAAATTAAACAAAATACATAAAATAAATACAAATAGAATAAAAAATGTAAAATTTAAAAAAATTCTAATTATATATTGAACACCAATACAGTAAAAAAGTTAAAAAAAAATATAACAAAAAATTTAAATATAAATTAAATTAAAAAATTTAAATACCAAATAAATCAATTTAAATTGAATTAAATTATATAAAACAGCAATTAATGAAATAAAATTCAATAAAATAATTTGAAATAAAATAAAATAAAAAATGAAAATTTAAAAAAATTATAATTATATATTGAACAAAAATTTTGCCAAATAATACATTAAAAAAGTAAAAAAAAATTAAATCAAAATTAAATTAAAAAAATAAAAATTCAAAATAAATCATTTTAAATTATACAATACAGCAATTAATGAATAAAATTCAATAAAATAATTTTAAATAAAATAAAAAACAATAAAAATTAAATAAAAAATGTAAAATAAAAAAAAAATATAATTATATCTTGAACAAAAATTTTGCCAAGTAATACAGTAAAAAAGTAAAAAAAAATTAAAAAAATAAATTTAAATAAAAATTAAATTAAAAAAAAATAAAAAATGTAAAATTAAAAAAAAGAAATTATAATACAAATTGCACAAAAATTTTTTCAAATAATACAGTAAAAAGGCTACAAAAAAAATTTTAATGAAAATTAAATTAAAAAAATGAAAACACAACATAAATCAATTTTAATTAAACTAAATTATATAATACAGTACTGAATATCAAATAAAATAAATTAAAACAAGTTAAACTAAAATAAAAAAAAATATAAATTTAAATACAAATATTATAAAAAAATATTGAAATAGAAACCACAACAAAAGTAAATAAAAAAAAATAAAGAATCATAAAATAAAAAAAAATCTTTAAAAAAATAACATTTATAAAAAAATTTGCTAAAATAAAGAAATATAAAAAACGAAAGCCAAATATTATATAGCAAAATATAAAATAAGAAAAAATAAAATTAAATTAAATAAAAAAGTTAAATACACAAAATTGACTCATAAAAATAAATTAACCAAATGAATATAAAAAAATAAAAAAAAAACAATATAAATATTTTTCTAAGCTTGGGAGGTGGAAGGTAGAGGATGTTCAGGATAAGGGAAAGATGATGTTAAATAATATCCTTGATTTCTCTATCGAATTTCGCTGTTAGAGGAGTTCGGGTGTGATCACCATGAGGAAAATTAGAGGTGATGCGGGATCAACATTACTCCTTTAAGCTTGTCCAAGTATTGGGTGGATCTCATGAGTGAGCTCAGGTTGAAAAATTGGATACAGTGTGGGTTGATATTTCCTCTTGTGTTGAAGATGATGTGGTATGACCAAGCCGTTGCTGCGAGGGGAGTTTATTGAGCGGTGTGGCTCTTTAAAAATGGTGGAGCGAGAGTTTAATCCAAGTGTTTTTGGCATGCCAAGCTTATACCACTTGAGAACTGGTCTGTTTCAGCCGCACCTGAAGCTATTAAGCGTCAAACATTCTAGCTTTCGAGCGTCTTACCAAGCAGGATGCAAAACCTAATGCCCAGAAGAAGGAGAGAGATATGGGAATAAGGCGTTTGGCCGCTTAAATAATATTAAAAAAATATAAAAGGGTTTAAAATAAAATTGAAAAAAAAAGTAATTCCAAAAAAATTTTATCATCATCTATATTGAATTAAATTAAATTATATTAAATAAAAAAAAAATGAAATAATTTTTTTTTAAATAAAATTTTTTTTTTTATATAAAATAAAATAATTTTTTTATTAAACTTTTTTTATTAAAATGAAATAATAGCAGAAAATTCAAATTGAATTAACCGATTTTTTCTTATTACCTAATTTTTTTATTTTATTTTAATATAAAGAATATTATACATTATGTACCCACTGTGCCCACACAAAATCTAGGCCTGCGGGCGATAGTAGATATCGAAAGTAATCAATGGTAAAAAATTTCATACAATTTGTCAACGCAAAATGCCCAACAGCTAACAGCCCAGAGCCCACAGCATACCATCAACTACCAGCAGCAGCACCAGGCATCATTGACAGCATTGTGTGTGACAGCAGCACTGAAAGGCATCGATAGTGATAGTGTGAGTGGGATTTTTTTTTCTCTGTGAGATAAAACCAAAAGTTGAAAAATATCACAAAATGCGTGTTGCTCATTTATCGAAAGTCCCAGAGGATGTATGCACACATATACATACATATACTTGAACTATTATAATATATACATATGTGTATATTTATATCAGTGTAGAAGACGAGTGGAGTTGCTGCAAAAATAAGAGTAAGAGGTTTGCCAGATAAATGGGGATGAACTAACTACCCAAAGGAATAAGTAGAGTAAAAAGGCAAAGGCATATATGCTTGTATGTATGTACGTTTCTCAGTTTAACTAATGTGTGTGTGGGAGTGAGTGCGTACTTTTCTGATATGAAATGCCTAAATTGAACTCTAATGAATAGAAAAATAATTTATAAGCAACTAAAAGTGATCTGTATTGAAAAATTGAAGTAGATAGCTTAATGGAAGTTTCGAAAGTGGAAAGGAAAGAATAGGAGAGGAAAAATGGATGCAAAAACAAAGGGGACTTGCCATTGAAAACTCATTGTGGGATTAAGTTTAGTATTGTGAAATATGCTATTCACGTTTTCTAATGGAAAAATTAACAATATTTGTATAAAAGATTTTCTCCACGTTGACTTTTCGCCTTAATCCTCATTTTCTACATTTTCTCCTCAATGAAAGCATGGCTTTTGAAAACAAATATCTTTCATTTTAAACTAACACACCTCTGTAAAATCTCAGTTGCTTTTCTTAATACACCTGTGAATATTATAAATATAAATCCTCAATATTTTATATCTCAATAATAAAAGGTGTAACCCAAGCACGTCGACAATTATGCCGCCTCCTTTCGTTCGTGAAATCAACATACATTCAAAATCGAGCAGGCGAGCTTTTAGCCTAGCCCTGGGTTAGGTTGGGCGACAAGCAAATGAGCTTATTTCGAGTTGTGCGGTTAATTAAGTAAAATTTATCACAATGTTGTAAATTATTTCAACACACCACCTTCCCATCGAATGTATGCACAAGCGTACAAATATGGCATGCCACACGCATGCACAGTTAGCCGCAGTGAAACAGGCAAATACACTTTAATACATAAATGCATATGTACATACCATATATAAATGTATATACATATATACTTTTATAAAATGTACATAAAAGGAAAGCGTCCTACGCTGCTTCATAACATTTGCGATTATATTTGTTTATACATTCATAAATATTTACGCCAAATGATTATGTATTTATGTATGTGTATGTATATGGCAATTTGAACGAACATTTCCTACTTTGACTTACTTGCAGGCAAACATATGTTAACAGTGAGTGACAAAAAAATGGTTTCATTTTTAAAATAGATATATGTACGAGTATACTCTTATAATAAAATAAAAAAAATAAAATCCAAAAAATATATATAAAAATCAAATAAAACAAAAATTAAATAAAATAAAATAAAATAAAATAAAACAAATTAAAAAAAAAATAAAAAAAAATAAAATAAAATAAAATAAAATAAAATAAAATAAAATAAAATTAAATTAAATAAAATAATATAAAATAAAATAAAATAAAATAAAATAAAATAAAATAAAATAAAATAAAATAAAATAAAATAAAATAAAATAAAATAAAATAAAATAAAATAAAATAAAATAAAATAAAATAAAATAAAATAAAATAAAATAAAATAAAATAAAATAAAAAAAAAATAAAATAAAATAAAATAATATAAAATAAAATAAAATAAAATAAAATACAAAAAAATAAAATAAAATAAAATAATATAAAATAAAATAAAATAATATAAACCAAAATAAAATAAAATAAAATAAAATAAAATAAAATAAAATAAAATAAAATAAAATAAAATAAAATAAAATAAAATAAAATAAAAAAAAAATAAAATAAAATAAAATAAAATAAAATAAAATAAAATAAAATAAAATAAAATAAAATAAAATAAAATAAAATAAAATAAAATAAAAAAAAATAAAATAAAATAAAATAATATAAAATAAAATAAAATAAAATAAAATACAAAAAAAATAAAATAAAATAAAATAATATAAAATAAAATAAAATAATATAAACTAAAATAAAATAAAATAAAATAAAATAAAATAAAATAAAATAAAATAAAATAAAATAAAATAAAATAAAATAAAATAAAATAAATATCTATAAAATAAACTTAAATCAAATTAAGCAAAAATTAAATGAAATAAGTGAAATAAATAAAATTAAAATAGAAGGGAATTTAAAAAATGAAATATTTGGTGTAGTAAAAAGAAATCCATTATTTTCCCAATAAGTGGCGTTATTTATCTCGCGTTGTATAAGTCCAATCGGGCTCCGCTGTAAGGCGTTGCAAAGATAACATTTCCTACCAAAAAAGCTTTTCTAAAAGTTTTGTGATTGTTTTATTCAGTTTTTTTTAAACGCACACTCAGAGATGGACTAGCAAAAAGAAAATGCGCTATATTTTACAGTTTACTTTAGGCTGAACAGGCAACTGCAGAGTAAAGTTGTCTCTCGACGATACCATTGATAAAGTTCAAAGAATGAAGGGACAGTGGGTACCCCGGCTATTCATTGTATTCATTGCAGTATTTTTTGGTGGAAGCAGAGGAAAGGGGAAGATGTCAATTTCCTTAGAAAGGTCAGGTGGAGCAGGACCACACTGCACTTGGTAGCAACAGAATGAATGAAGGGCGCTTTGTTGTTAGCTCGGCTATAATCGCGTAAATGGTACCCACGCCAATGCTATATTATTAATAGAAGAACCTAAAGAATCTCTGTCCCGAGGATAGAGCCTGCGCTAAGCCTGGCGACAATTCTACTACACAAAACCCACAAACGATGTATTCATGTATCTAAAGTTTGTTCAATTACTTAAATTTCAGCACAAAATTATAAAGGAAATCATCAAAATTTTGAAAAAATTTCACTCCAAAATCTTAGAAATACTTCAAAATAATTATTTTAAGTACATTTTTGCTCCTTACTGTACTACATATGTGCATATATATAACAACATGACTTTCCGCACCCGCTGACACTTCACCTACGTTGCGTTAAACCGCCAACAGCTGAATGCCGAGCGCTTTTAGCGACATTGTCCTTTGTCAAGGCATAACACATTGCTCATACGCCATGGACGCCATGTACCATACACCAAATGGAGATATATGACTGTAGGTATGTAAATATTCAAACAATAGTGTGTACTTTTGCATATCCCTTGTATGTTGCTTGTATTTGTCGCAACAACATACCAAACACACACACACACATATATATATAAATATATATACTCGTATACAATAAAATACTTAGTTTGCATGGCAGGAAGCGGCGAATTCCTGTGCTACGAACGGATTTATACCAACCATTGTATGCAAATAAAATCATTTAAATAGATATGCATTTATGTGTACAAATGTAGGTATGTACATATGTATATATGCATATGCATGTTAGACCACGCCATATCCGACAATGCGGTAATCGTTGGTCACTAAATAGCTCGCTGTGCAGACATTTCCTGATTGTACACAAATACTCGTACATATGTAGATATGTATACTCGTATATTTATGTTGTTGTTGTATTTTATGTGTCCTGCTCGTGCAAGTGCTATCAAGCCAGTTGGTCATATCAATGCTTTCGGATCAATTTGTATGCCGTATTATATTTTAATTGAATTATTGTTGTTGACTTTATAAGTTACGTATATATAAATATATATATGTGGGTGTGGGTTTGTGTATTTGTGCGTATAAAATGATATTAATGAAGATATTTTGTTTAATGTGAATGTTAATTATTTCATTTTGTCACGACAATTTTGAGAAAATATATTTTTAATTAATAAAATGGTTGAGAATTGGAATTAAAAAAATTTTAAATATCAAAATGAAAGAAATTTGGAAAAAATTAACAAAAAAATTAAAAAAATTAAAAAAATTCTCAAAAAAATTTTAATCATAAATTTGGTAATAAAAAATTCAACAAAAATTTTAAAAAATTTGGAGCAAAAAAGAAGAAAAATAATTTAACACATATTTAAAAAAAGAAATTGAGCAAAAATTGAAAAAAGATTGAACAAAAAAATTAAAAAATATATGAGAAAAAATGTAAATCTAACGAAAAAAACTGAAAATGGAATTAAGAAAACAAAAATAAGAATTTAAAAATTAAGTAGAATATAAATAAATAAGCGTATATTTTTATATATATATGAAAAATATAAGAAAAATTTGAAAATAAATTAAAATAATTAAATCTTCACAAAAAAATAATTGGAAAAGAAAATTAAAATAAAACTTAAAACTTAATTCAAAAATATAACGCCCAAATGTAGGCCAAATTTTTTCTTTCAAACAGACAACTAGGCGATTAACAGATCACTCTACCATATTGTAATGGGAACACATCAAACACTCAAAGAACTTCCTCGCCATTCTACTATATACGTAAGTAAAAGAAATTTAAGTATTTCAAAAATATTTTCGAAAATCCAAAATTTAATATATTGCATACTTTTAGCCGTTTTTGAAGAAATATAATTTGTTTAATTAGAGGAAATTTTCAAGTAGTTAAGGTTTTGCAAATTTAAATGTAAAATACTGAAACGAGTTCAAAATGTTATTTTATATGGATTTTTGGGGTATGTGAGGTGTGCGGCATTATGGTGAACTTGGAATGTGCGAGATATAAGATATAAGGATATTAGGGAAACGTAAACTACACATTTGTACAGCTAAGGGAAACTCCAAATACTCAAACTTTCTGCTAGCTTAATAAGTCAATATTACAACTAAAAGTGAATACTATTTTATTTAAAAATTTTCTCTTGAATATTGTCGAATCAGTACACCATCCATCTCAACCCAAGGGTACAAACGAAATTCCTCAAATCAAGTATTGTATGTTTTTTCATAATAATGAATAAAGTATTTATTTAACAACAAATTGTTTCACTTCGAAAGAAACTCAATTAAGGAAACTAAGGAATTATTTTTTGTTCTGGCGGAGTCAAACCATCAATTTTATAACATTGCTCCTTAGCAGCCTTACACTCGTCCAACACCGTCTCATTATCCTCGTTGCCTTGCCACATAAAGTAGGGGCATGTCTTCTTTTTATGATATTCAACTTGACAAAGATAAACAAAAACAAAATATGGTTTACAAGATTTCTTGAAGATCACCAAACCAGCGGGACTGGCCTTAATCAGTGAGTACATTTTAAAAGCTGTGAAGAAAAATTAAATATCGCAAAAATAATAAAAATTTTGAACATAATTATTGCAAATAACTAATTAAATATTATTTTAAAAAAATTACATAATTTTATGAAAATTTTCTTAAAAAAAAAAACAATAAAACTCACCCTCTTTTCGGCAAAACTCATACAACTCCACATGATATTGTTTCTCCTTCGGCCGTTCGGCATATAAGTTTTCGGCATCCGCTTTAACCGCTTTCATATCTAACGTTTCGCTATTTTTACCAATATAATGACGTTTTGAATAAATGCACTCCACCAAACACTATAATAAAGATTTTTTTGAGAATTCATCTTTATATTTTAGTTCATTTCAAATATTACCGAAGTAAAAACGAAAGCTTTAATGGGATCCTTAAAGTCTTCTTTCGGTATATCATCCTCATGCAACACTAAGCATTTCGTTGTGGGCTCATCAAGCACCACATTGATATCATTACAACACTCTGTACGCTGTAGGTGGGTGTAAATAAAAAAAATCATTAAATTATTAAAGATCAAAGGAAAAATATTCTCTCTTATTAAATAAACCAACCGTTTTGCTGCATTTTGACTCATCAAGCATCTCAACATCAGCCTCTGCACTCAGAGTTATGGATAAAAACTTATAAAGTAATAATTAAAAGAAAAATTGTATTAAAATAATTACTAATAAAATAATAATAATTAATAAAAAAAGAGAAAAATCTCCAAAAAATAAATTTGTCTCAAAAAAAAATATTTTAATAGTAAAAATTTACCTCTAAAGTCAGCAAAAGGCAAAGGAATTGGCACATTTTCATTTTTATTGAGAAAGTATTGTGCCAGCCTAACTCGACAGCCACTTTCGCACTGCACTCTTCAAAATAAATAAATTACATTTTTATATTTAAAAAAACTCTCAAAACTTTTGTACACAAATTCAGTTAAATTAGTCATTAATCAAATCAGCGAGATATGAGATAAGATAAAATAAGTCATTTGTATGCATACATACAATACTTAGCTTAATTTTTTTGTCTGTTTCACAAAAAAACTAATTAAATGGAAATTAAAATTCATTAAATTTTCAAGGCCAAATACATGGTGGAATCATTACTAGGTGTGATCAGAAAATTCACTCCGATTTAAATTGTAAGGGCCGATGTTGAATGTGAACCACACCTAAACGCTAAGTTTTTTTCCGAATTTAATTTGACATTTCTCTATTTCAGACTTACTCAATTTGAACCATGGAGAGATACACAATCCAACAACGTGTTAAAGTTATCCAGACTTACAATATTATGAAAATTTTCGAAAAAAATCATCTTCAGTGATGAGGCACATTTTCACCTCAGTGGATTCGTCAATAAACAGAATTGCCGCATTTGGGCGAATGAGAATCCAAGAGTGATTGTCGAAAAACCAATGCACCCACAAAGAGTGACTGTTTGGTGCGGTTTATGGGCTGGCGGCATCATCGGGCCGTATTTTTTCCAAAATGAGGCCGGTCAGGCAGTTACTGTGAATGGTGTTCGCTATCGTGAGATGATAACGAATTTTTTATGGCCACAATTGGAAGATATGGATGTGGACGATATGTGGTTTCAGCAGGACGGTGCCACTTGCCACACAGCTAACGAAACAATGGCTCTTTTGCGCAACAAATTCAATGGCCGTGTTATCTCACGTAATGGCGATGTCAATTGGCCCCCAAGATCATGTGATTTGACACCGTTGGACTTTTTTCTCTGGGGTTATTTGAAAGAAAAGGTGTACGTCGATAAGCCAGCAACAATTCAAGAGCTAAAGGATGAGATAATTCGGCACATTAACGGCATAGAAACTCCATTATGCCTCAGCGTCATCGAAAATTTGGACCATCGTATGGAGGTGTGCCGCCGAGGTCGCGGCGTTCATTTGGCCGATATTTTGTTACATACATAATTGAGTAATACCAATATATCATAATAAAATAAAATTTCAATAATTTCCTAAATAGTTTGTGTTTTATTCAAAATCAACATCGGCCCTTGAAAATTTAACCACCCTTTACAACAACCTTATTCCGGTAAGGATTTTTAAAGTAATAAAAAGGTGTACAAATTATTAAATTTTAATCCTTTTTTAAATAATTTGATTGCTAAGCTGAAAATTGTGCTACTTAAAAGCTTACTTAAATGATATATTAGGCAAAGTAAAAAATTCGTTCGGTTTTTATCTACGAGATGGCGTTATTGTCCAAAGTACTTGTGTTACGTGTCACATCATGTCATACTATACGGCGCTGAAAACGTGTTTATTCGCGCTAAAAGTTTGTCTTTGACAGTTTTTCGATTGATTGACTCAGTACGTGTGAGCGCTCGTCAAAGATGGACACCAGCAAAGAGAAAATTCGCTATATTTTACAATTCTTCTTGGAAATGAGTGCAAGCCACGCCTACGTAGATTTTTGGCGACACTAGAGTCAAGTAAGGGAAAAATTCTAATTTTGTGGCCTTACCTACCAGGTGTGTTAGTTGAAATTTGCCGGTTTTTTCGATAAAGAAAACACTTAATTTCCAGAGGAATTTTTCATTCAAAGTATTTACCATTGGTTTCTACACATTTCGCCCATCTCTCAGGCAAATTATGGTTACCATTCCAAAAAAAACTTTTTCTCTTTCGAGGCAAACCATTCGACGAGCCATTTTTCGACTTTTTTAAAATTAGCGAAGCACTGCTCTGCAAGTGAGTGCCCCATCGATGCGAAAAGGTGATAGTCGGACGGGGCGAGATCTGGAGAGTACGGCGGGTGCGATAATATTTCCCAATTAAGTGTTTTTAATGTGTCTTTCACCAGTTTAGAGGTATGAGACGGCGCGTTGTCATGTTGCAAGATAACTTTGCCATGTCTTCGGGCCCATTTCGACCGTTTTTCGATCAACGCATGATTCACAATGATTATTTGTTGTCGGTAGCGATCCGTGTTCACCGTTTCACCAGGTTGTAACAACTCGTAGTACACCACACCACACTGGTCCCACCAAACACAGAGCATTGTCTTACGGCCAAAGCGATTTGGCCTTGCTGTCGATGGGCCAGCTTCACCAGGGGAAAGCCATGTTTTTTTTCGCTTCGGGTTCTCAAAATAAATCCATTTTTCGTCCCCCGTGACAACTCGATGCAGAAAAGATTTCCTTTCGAATCGTTGAAGCAGCATTTCACAAACGGTTTTTCGATTTTCCATTTGTCTATCGTTCAGCTGGTGTGGCACCCATTTTCCATACTTCTGGATGTTTCCTATGGCTTTTAAACGTTGCCAAATTGCTCCTCGAGTCACATGTAGTGTTTCTGCCAATTTTTGTTGCGATTGGGTTGGATCAACATCCAATAACGCCTGCAATTCCTCGTCTTCGAACTTTTTCGCTGCACCAGGATGTTCATTGTCTGTCAAATCGAAATCTCCACTTTTAAATTGACGAAACCATGTCTCACATGTTGTAATCACTGGAGCATGTTCACCATAAGTTTCTACCAGCAACCGGTGAGCTTCAGCTACTTTTTTCTTTTGATGAAATAAGAAAAGTAACGAATGCCGCAAATGCGATTTACTTGGAACGAAACTCGTCGACATATTCACTGAGGTAAACATATTTATATGATGATATTATTTTGGGCGGAATGTGACTTGCGTATTTTTGTAGGTTAATGTCAATAGAAAAAAATTACATACATGCCAAATCATAGAAATTTATACAAATTGCTAGCGACATCTACTAGTAAAACCGGCAAACTTCAACAAACACACCTGGTAAGTCAATCACATTATCCACAAGCTCTCAATAGATGGCCAATCTTACCATAATCTATCTTCTATGCACATTGGATAACTCTGCCTTTGGCTTGGGTTAGTAAATGGATTGCTTGAAACATTGTAATTGTAAAAATGTAAAAAAGAAGCATGATCATTTTTGGAATGGGTTCGATTAAATTTCATAAATTTAATTACAACAACAATAAAAGTGAATCTGTTTAACAACTTTCTACAACATTTGTGTCAGTCAATTCAGATAACGAAATGTTTATCATTTGGACCATTAAAAACAAGTGAAGCGCTTAATTTAATTATACGGCATTTTCATTTTACGCTAAATTTAATAATAATTCTAGTAACTAATAATAATAAAAACAGAATTTTTTCCGCTATATAAAGGCTGAAAATCCATTAAAATGCGCATTATACCAAAATCATCCGGTAGTTAGGAATATATTGAGAGCGAGCTCAACTAGACTATGAAGAATTTGGCACTCATCATATTTGCTTTTGGTTTGGTGTTGAAGGTAATATTTTATACATACAACTTTTTTATATAACTAACAGTATTTTCAATATTAAATTTTAACCTCTCTTTATTTTGATTTCCCACCGTAAGCTCACAAGTTCACTGAAAATCGATTGTGATAATCCCGATTCGATACAAGAAGATCGCATACACTTTTGCTGCAAACATCCCGATGGCTATCAGGAGTTCATTGACACCTGCGCCAAAGAGACTGGCTTCCAATATGGTAAGCCCGAGGAGGAAGCAATGGTCGATATAACGGTGGAACGTGCCATAACGGGCACCTGTTTCGGTAAATGTGTTTTTAACAAACTGGAATTTCTAAAAGACAACGAACTGGATATGTCTGCCGTACGGAAGCACTTTGAGGGTAAATTCAAAACGGATCCAGAGTATGCAAAGGAAATGATAAATGCCTTCGATCATTGTCATGGCAAATGTGAGTGTGTGAGAGATTTTTTGTAGAGACCGTAAAAATTATCATTTATTTCCCACAGCCATTGAGCACACTACCAAATTCCTCTCGAATCCCTTATTCCGTGCTGTAAATAGTGAATTCTGTGATCCGAGGTCCAGCGTTATATTGGCTTGTGTTATACGTGAGTTCTTTCATAATTGTCCTGCCGATCGTTGGTCCAAGACTGAGGAGTGCAGCACGGTTTTGGAGTTCAGTAAGAAGTGTAAAGACGCACTGACGACAATTTAAAATGTTGGTTTCTTAGTGGTGAAGAGAAAATTATTATTGAGGAGAAAAAATGTGGTTGCGAGAGCAAATATAAATAAAAAGCAATTAAATTAATTTTGGTAATTTTTTTAATGAAGCTATCTGAATGAATTATAGGCGACACACTCCATCAGTCAAATGACCGCCTCGCTTCGCAAACTTTGATCCATTTAAAGCATTTTTCGACCACTTTTTTTGCGGTATCTCAGCCATAACTTAACGAAGGTTTGTTTTCAAATACTCAGGAGTTAAAGTTGTACGCGCATAAACACAGTCTTTCGCGTAACCCCCCACAAAAAACGGACCAACAGTGTCAAATCGCACGATCCCGGAGGCCAATTGGCATCACCAAGATGAAAGATTGCGCGGCTGGGATGAGGATTCTCGGAGCAGCAAGTGTGGAAATTTTACTTATTTAGGTTTTCCCCAAGTGAGAAATATGCCTCGTCGCTGTAGGAATTTTTATTCGAAAAATCACCGTCCATTGCTTATTGTTCTAGCGCCCAATCGACGTATGTACGGCGTTGTGAATAGTCAATATTTCATTTTTGAATACAAAATTGCAGACATATTTATGAATATAATTTCAAAAAAAATAAATAGTAGAACTATTTTTCATTACGCCCAATTGTAGGCAACAGTTCGTTCTATTGTCATTTGAACGGGCCAAAAATGTTGCCTACATTTAGGATCGAGTCGAAATTAATAAACAAGTAAGGAATGCCGAGCTAAACATTAGTTACTCTGCTGGTGTTTATTTAACAAATAGTAGATAGATATATTTCTAAGTATGCCAGTCATTTTTGAAAGGATTTAATACTCATTAAAGGTAAAAAACCCCAAATATTTAATTTTGAGTCCAGAGATAGGAAAAAACAAAAAGTCTGTTATATTATTTTATTATAGTATTTATGGCTCTGAAAAGAGAGGTTACTTTTTTGAAAATATAAAAACAAACTTAGAAAAAAATCTACCTAAAAAAATATACTTCTGTTGAATATTATCGTTCATTAGAAAATCAAAATTATTTATATATTTTTAAACCCTAAGAAAATTTTGTTCTACCATAAGTAAGTTTCATATTACGCCTTCTATTATTCCAAGCGCTTTTAGATAGTTATAAAAAGTGTAGCCTTCATTCAGGGCTAGAAAATGAATTGGTTAAAAAAATTTAGAAAAATATTTAAAATTAAAAGCAAATGTAAAAGGAAGACCAACAATTCTTCATAAAGGACTAAATGCACGCCTACACTAATTTCAAATATTTTTGTTAGTGCGCCTTATTGTAGGCAACGTTACTAATAATTTTGTTTTGCATACCAAAAATGCTGCCTACCTTTAGGGTGTTATTGAATAAATGAAACAAAACACGCATAAGAAGTCAAATTGAAATTGAAATTCTAAAACAAGTTAGTGATATTCAGAAACAGTTTAAATTTTTTATTGTTATTAAAAAAAATTTATTATTATTATTTTTTTTTTTTGAATAACTTTTATTGAACAGAAGTTAACATTGTTGCCCCAACTGTCACCAGCAGTTAAAACTCAAAACTGCTCACAAAAACTATATAAATTACTCTCAACAGAATTTAATTTTTTTATTGCCTCTATTTGCAATGCAACAACACCCTTCTTCCCGCTTCGCTGTGGAAGCTTTGCAACTTCTCTAGTTTTGCGCTTTGTTGCAGACAATTTGTGTTCCAATTTGTGGCATAATGACAAAATTTTTGTTTGCGCCGCAGCAAAGATTACGCATTACGGCATTCACTAAAGGCCTCCAGGCTGTTCTTGCTTGCTTCCTCGCAATTGGCAGTGGGACAAACTCGGTTGAACAATTTCACATTCATATTCACAAAGCCGGCACTTGAAACTTTTTACTCTACTCTACTCTGCAGGGAAGACTTTGCAATTGTAAGCGTAGTTTGTAATTTTATCTCCTACACTATTTATTCCTATTCTTTCTGGTCTTATTATTCTCTTTTTGCCTTCTTTTGCCCTCTTTCACTATTCATAAGTTGTTAAATTTAATTTTGTCAATTTCTGTTGTTGGTCACAAAAGAAAGTCAAATGGAGAATATAACTTTTGCATGTTATCACAAACTGTCAGTGCTGACGACAACTGTTCTACAACAACAGCAAACACTGGCGAATCAAACTCGGCGCAATTCATCTGCAAATGAATGAGTGATGAGCAGTTAACCTAATAGTTTTTGTAGTTGGTCTATTGTTAAATAATTTCTCTTTTCACTTTTCTATATGAAGAGGAAGCATTCAAATTATAAAAGTTATATTTGATAGGACACAATCAACAATAAATGAATACTTTATATCAGCCTTCACTTCACTTTACTGTTATCTGAAAATAAAGTGAGGTTATATATAATATTTTGCTACATGCAAACTGCTACTCAGAGACTTTACTTATGAGCAGAATTTCTAGCCAAACATGGACGAAAGGGGAACGGAAAAGGTCACGCGAAATCACGGCGATGCTGAGAGAACCTTTTAGAAGATGCTGTAGAAGTCATAAGAACGATGAGGAGCAAGAAATGGTCTCTCATCTTATACGTGACTATCCCTCTTTAGACGGAGCTAGCTTCGGTTATTTGGGAGCTGATCGATGAGATAATTTGTATAATATTGAAGAAATCAAGATAAATTATCTAACGAAATTTATAAAGGGATCAAAGTGGATAAATGATGAAGCTTATAGATACGCATGAGCTTATACTGGCCTAAGTGTATTGATGCTTACCCATCGATAGCCACTTCAACCTTACCTAACCTTCATTTTTCTTCTAGACTTAAAATGTTGAGCTAGGCTAAGACCTATTAAATTTGAGGCGAATGGATTGAGGAAATACTTAATGAGTTAAATTCTCTCACTAAGAGACATCACTTTCACCGAATCACTGATGGTACCAACAAACTTTCAAAGGGCAAAGGTTTTAATGAAGATCCTAATCGATAAGGCAGATCTAAAAATCAGAAAAAAATGCTCTGTAAAAGTTTTGATGAAAAGTTATAGTTTAAGAACAAGTGGAAAATGAAGCTCTTTTATTTTTATATTTTATGATTAATTTATTTTCTCTAGCTTTCATATGCATATTACGAAAAAGAAGTATTTTTCTTCTTTGCTCTTCAAAATATTTATTTCACTCTCATCTTTAGACACTAAATAATTTGAGAAATAAATAAAGCTCAACAAATGCTCAAACACTCAAGCACACATGTGCTCATTCTAAACCGTTTTTATTTAAATAAATATTCAATTTCCTAAAATGTATGTATATAAGCCATTTGCGAAAATATTTACATTTATTTTACATTTTTAACAATTTTATTTACAACTTTATTTCCTCGTGAACTTCAAGTACAACTATTTACACTGTCACGATCAATTGCAGTACAAACAAATTTATATATACACATATGCATGTTATATGTATGTATATATGCATGTATGAACTATGTGTTGCACGCACTGCATATACTCTTCATCTTAGCATTTTGGGCATTTGTATTTTGTAAATACCGAAAACTCATCTGAGTAATAAAGAACTTCGGGATCCCGATTTTTTGTGGAGTAAATGTAAAAAAATTGCTCAAGTAAAAAGTAATCCATTATTTTTTGCAATAAATGGCTTTAGTGATCTATATCTTACGTCCTATAAGTGTGATTGGACTACGCTTGATGGAGTGGGAAAGCTGATATTTTATTCTGAAAAAGATCCCTTAACTCAGTAGTCAAGAATGGACACTAGCCAAGAGAAAATACGCTATATTCTAGAGTTTTTCTTCGATAAACTATGGCGAGATCTCAAGTTACAATGTGAATGGTGTTTATGGTCCTGACACCGTAACAGATAATCGATTTCGTTCCAGTAATTTTGATGTAAAACAAGCTCTACCCACTGTCTGGAGAGCCCAGTGTCGAGAATTTCGACTGTTTCGATTACCCATGAGCTAAATATTGCACAAAAAACAGTTTGGTACCGCTTGAAGAAAGCTGGATATACAAAGAAGCTCGATGTAAGGGTGCTACATGAGTTAACAAGAAAAACCTCCAATTTTCATCTGCGAATCAAAATCGGTTCTTCTCTGAACGGGATGGTGACTGGTTATAAAAAGTGGATCACTTACAGTGACAGCCAAATGGAAACGGCCGTTGCGGAGGGACAGTGAGCCGGCACAAGCGGTATTCAAGCCATGTTGGACAGCCAGCAATGTTTTGCTTTGTTTTTGGTGAGATTGGTAAGGAATTATCTGCTATGAGCTGCTCCTATACGGCCAAACTCTTAATTCGTACCTCAACTGTTAGCAATTGGACCGTCTGAAGGAAGCAATCGCCTAGTAACGTGTTTCATCCAGACCAGACACATCGATAGTGACCCGTCAGAAGCTAAGAGGGCTTGGTTGGGAGGTTCTTATGCATTCACCTTATAGTGTAGACCCTCACGTCTAGTGCGAATGATTTGACTGGGTTAGAATTGACCTTAAGGGAAACCAGTGCAAATTGGATTGTTCCAATTTGTTGCCAATGGGGACGAGGGTTGAGGTATTAGAGAGGCATGATGACATTACCTACCATTATCTTTACCGTGTTTGACATAAATTGGATAATTCTAGCTTCATCGAACCACAAACAAGCATTTGATATCATTTGACCCTTATTAGTGATTTATACAGGCATAAAGATCCCTTTAACTATACTGAATTGCAGGGTTTCCAATAAGAGGCTGGAATTTTTTGAGATAAATGATCGGATATTTATTTCAACGTAAAGAGAAAGACATCAGCCAAATGGCCGCCACGGCAACGCTTACAGGACCGTATCATTTTTATGAAATTTTCCAACACCAAATCGCAAAGTGGCTGCTGTTTGTCCTCAAAAACTTCACGAATTCCATCTTTGAGAGCTTGAATCGACGTTCCCTATTTAGGATACACCTTATCTATCACGTGACCCCCAAAGGAGGAAGTCGCAAGGTGTTAAATCACAAAATCTCGGTGGTCAATTGCAATCAAGGTCGATGGTCTTGTTGCTTATATGGCATGTAGCATCGTCTTGTTGAAAGTAAACGTTGACTAGATCAATACCATCCAATTCCAGCCATGAAAAGTCCTTAATCATCTCTCGATAGCGCAAACCATTCAGAGTAACTGTTGCTTCAGTCTCGTTTTAAAAAAAAAGTAAGGTCCAATGACATCGTCAGACCATAAACCAGACCAAACAGTTACACGTTGAGAATGCACAGGCTTTTCAACAATAAATCTTGGGGTCTTTCGAGCCCCTGGTGAGACACTTTTGCTTATTAACATAGTCATCGAGATGTAAATGGGCCTCATCAGTCAAGATGTCATTTCGCTGAAATTCCGGATCATTTTCATGTATTTCTAGGACCCAATCAGCAAAGGCACGACTTGAGTTCTTGTGTTAACTGAACTTTATAAGCCTTAATACCCACGTCTTTATGAAATCTACGGTGTAATGACGTTTGGAGAATGCCATATCCCGAGGAACGACGAGAAAGCGACAAACAAAGGTGTTATTTTCAACACTTTGGGCTACAGCAGCAATATTCTCAGTTGTTCTTAAACGATGTGTATGTGTTTTATTCTTCACATCACTTACTTGTCCCAACAGATCTTTTTTTACCCGACAATTTCTGTATTGCGGTCCGACAAGGTGCTTCACGACGACCGAAAAATGTTTTAGTTTTACGAGCCGTCTTTGCCCGGTTTTCACCATTTTCCTAGTGAATTTGGTAGTTTTTACTTGTCAAATACCCAAAAATAAGGCTTCAGCAGAGACATCTACCGGATTGGCAGGCTATTCCAAATAAGACCTTTTATTGGAAAACCCTTTGTAAATAAAATTGTATAATATAATGTTATTTGGTACTGAAAGGTAAAAGTTTCAGGTAAATCGAACCAAAACTAGGATTGTTTTTTGAATATGTCGAACCCTGGTCCTCTTCCTGGAAGAATACGTAGTGCTCATAATAATCCAAGCGGTAAGCTAAGTATCAGATTTCCAAAAAATTTCGAGTAAATGAACTTTTTTTCGAATAGATCAGTCCCCGATCCACTTCCTAGATTTTCTGTAGTTTTCCTCTTAGTTTTTTCCACATTCAAAAAAATTTGGGTAAACCATATTTGTATGGCTTGTGAGAATATTTCGTATTCGCATAATACCGAAATCCCGAAATTTCGAAATTCTAAAATCCCGACCTCAAGAACTTGCTGCTTTAACACAATAAATTCACAGCTGCAAAGCACATATTTGCAATTTTCAGCGCCATTTAACGCAATCGTGAAAATTTATTTATTTTTCCTTTTCTTTTTTTTCTTATTTTACCATTTACACCGGCATTTCCTTTGAAAAATCGTTGTGTTGCAAAATATTGTGGCAATAATTTTTTAGTTTTCATTTTTATTTTTTTCATTTTGTTGTTTATTTTATTTTATATTATTTATTTTTCCTTTTTTTTTAGAGAGAAGGTGATTGTGAATAAAATAGGAAATGTTCGAAGAAAATGAAAATGCAACAACTGAATAAAGCTATGAGGTGAAAATAAATATTAAAAAAACTTCTGTACTTTTTTCTGTTAAAAATCTTAAATATTTATTTACATATATCCAATTCCTTCGCAGCTGCCGCCCTTACCCGCTGTGCCTTAACAACTCGTTAAATCTACGCCAAATACTCCTCGAAATCACACTCTGTACACAAGCAATCTTCAACGAGTTGCTAAAATAATTCGAAGCACTTCATAAATTCACATACACACCCACACACATATATATATATAAACACGTATTCACCCACCCACCCACACTCAGAACGGAAGTTAAAGGAAATAAATACAAGCTCATACACTTTACAAGCTACGACGAAATATCGAACTTTCGCAACAACAATAACAACTGCATTTTGCAATAATAAAAAAAGTCGGTGCAATAACAAAAGTGTTGGTGAAATAAAGTTACAACAACAAAAACAAAACAACAAATGGATTTTTTCTGCGGCCAACGGCATATAAATAAAGAAATGTGTGAGAAATTTGTTGAGAAAACTGCCGGAAGCAGAGAGAATTCCTTTAAGAGAAATTATTGCAGCGTTAAGGAGAATTATTTCGATAAAAAAGAAGGAAAAACGAAAACGAAAACGAAAAAAAAATTAAGTAAAATAAAAGGAAATGAGAAATAAATAGAATGACCATGAGAAGAGACGGCGATTGAAGCAGCTGTAATAATCAAGGCGAATCAAGGACCAAGAATAACGGCTGCAGCTGGCAATAATTCGCTACGCAGGAATTATATACGAGTATATACAATATAATTGGCGCTTTGTGTGTCTAGAGCCGTACAGATATTGCATGTGAATACCAATAGTTTTGGGCTGGGCTTTCAAAAAAAAATTGCCTTTATTTTTATTCTATTTTATTTTTATTTTATTTTTATTATACCTATATTTATTTTTTTTTTTTATTTTTATTTTTATTTTATTTTTTTTTTAATTTTTTATTTATTTTTATTTTATTCCTATTTTATTTTCATTTTGCTTTTTATATCAATTTTATTATATTTTATTTTTAATTTATTTTTTTTAATTAATTTATTTTTATTTCAAATTTTAATTTTAGTTTTATTTTATTTTTATATTATTTTTTTATTTTATGTTTATTTTTATATTATTTCTATTGATTGATTGGATGAGTGCATAAGTTCGTGCCCGATTTCAAGTGCGAACTAAAATTGAAATTTTTTGAAGAAAACGCTTTTATTACTCAATTATGTATTCGCCATCATGTTCGGCAATCCACTCCCAACGTTCAACCAATTTACGGATGCCTGATTTATAGAAATCGCGCGGTTTCTCGTTGAAAAAGGTGTCAAGGTGGTTTTTGACGTCTTCCACATTTTTAAATTTTTTTCCATTCAAATTGTTCTGCAGCGATCGAAACAAATGATAATCAGAAGGTGCAATGTCGGGTGAATATGGGGGATGCGGCATGATTTCCCAATTCATCTCCTTCAGTTTGGCCAGGGTCGGTTTTGCAACATGTGGCATGGCGTTGTCCTTTGCGATTGGCCAAAATCGGACGTTTTTCATCAATTGCTTTCTTCAATTCGACCAATTGCTGACAATACTTGTTGGCAGTGATCGTTTCTCCAGCTGGCAAGAGCTCAAAATAAATCACGCCTCGGATATCCCACCAAATGCACAGCAGTACCTTCATCGGATGCAATCCACCTTTCGACATCGGTTCCGCCCCTTCGTGTGCCTGTTTCCATGTTCTTTTGCGTTGAACATTGTTGTACAGGACCCATTTTTCATCACCAGTCACGAGCCGATCCAAAAAAGGTTCGTTTTTGATCCGTCGAAGCAAAGAAATTTCTGTTGACATACGGTCCACTTTGTTCTTTTCACTCAACTGATGTGGCACCCATGTATCGAGCTTCAAAGTGTACCCAACCTTTTTTAAACGACGAAACGCAGTTGATTTGTTGACGTTCAATTCACTGGCAACCTCTTCCGTCGAAATACGTGAGTTATTCGCAACTAAAGTCCTTAGAACATCGTCATCAAGCTCAGAAGGCCGTCCACTGCGAGGTTGATCTATGAGGTTAAAATCTCCAGAACGAAATTTCGCGAACCATTTCTTTACTGTGCGGAGTGCTGGAGCACGGTCCAAATAAACTTCGTGAATATCTTTAGTTGCAGCGCCCACTGTTTTTCCTTTGCGGAATTCGTATAACATAATATGACGAATATGATCTTTTTCGTTGTTCATCTTCCATGCGTCTTTTCACTAAGCAACTCAAATCAAAATGAAGTTATTTTATGCTTGATTTACAGTTCGGACTGTCACCTTTCCAACGATATATAATATGCATATATTTCTTTCACGAGCGCCACTCTCAAACGATTCGTACGGCATCCAGCGGAATCGGGCACGAACTTATGCACTCATCCAATATTTTTATTTTATTTTTAATTTTTCGTTATTTGATTTTTATTTTATTTTTACTTTTAATTTAATTTAATTTAATTTAATTTAATTTAATTTAATTTAATTTTAATTTTTAATTTTTAATTTTTATTTTATTATAATTTTATTTTTATTTTTATTTTGTTTTTTTTTTTTATTTTTTATTTTTAATAACGGTATTTTATTAATATATTTTTATTTTATTTTTATTCTATTTTTATTTTATTTTTATTTTATTTTTATTTTATTTTTATTTTATTTTCCTTTAATTTTTATTTTTATTTTATTTTTATTTTAATTTCTTTTATTTTTATTTTATTTTTATTTTTATTTTATTTTATTTTTATTTTTATTTTAATATATTTTTATTTTGTTTTATTTTTATTATATTTTTCATTTATTTTTTTGACTGTAAGCCCTAGTTTTAAATTGTATTTTTATATGCCAATATTAAATAAAATTCGTTGATTCGAAATTATTTTTTTTTATTTTTATTTTTAATAACGGTATTCTCACAATTTAAATTTCACCTTTATTATGTGCAATTCATTTTTAGACATTGGATACATTTTACCCGAATTCGAGTTTTTTCCAGATGGCAACCCTTTTCGATCTTTCATTCTAAACAATACTTTGCTTGCATTTCTTTGGCATTCATATTGTTGGGTAATTATGTAATTTATTTATAGGCAATCGACCAATATTTACTCAGGTGGCAGCTTCTTTTCAAAATCGGTTAGTTGGCAACTCTAACTAAACATAGCGGCAAATATGACAGAAATCGTATTCAGAGATCTTTAGCTATGAACGTTTTATTTAGTTATCCCAAGATAATCATATACATATATGTATTTATTTCATTTTATAGTTTTAGAAAGGTGGTAACCCTTTTTCAAAGTAAATATATTAAATAAAATTTAAATATATTTTAACTTTATTGCTTAACACTCCAATTTTTTTTTATTGTCATTTTATTAAATTTAATCACATATTCTTTAAAAGTATTTTAATCAAGTGGCAACCATTTATCAAAATTATATACCTTTATTTAAATGCTTTTTTACATAACAAATATTTTTTTTATGTATGTATGTATAACCATTCAGATTTTTTTAATTTAAATTTATTATACAAAAATTATATTAAATTTTAAACATATGGCAACTCCATTAATTTACTTTGAAAATGTTACTCATACCACACGCAGCCTCACATAAATAAAAAACGAGCAGTGAGAGTAGCCCAAACAAGCAACCAATTGAAAAATATGCTAGTGAAATGAAGAGGAAATTTAGTGTGGCAAAATTGAACAAAAATTGAATTCGGAAGCACGAAAAAAAATTACCAGCGCTTAATAAGCGGCCACTGCACCACCACACACACACGCTTGATACTCGTTATGTTGCACTCACTTTGAGAAATACACTCAATTTAGTAGAAGGAAAATTTTTTTAATTTATTTTATATTTTTTTTTTTCGCTTTCCCTTGCACATTTTTTAGCTGCGCAAATAAAACGCCAAATGCACTTAAGCCTAATAAATTTCATGCAACAGACATAAAAATAATTCCACATTTAGTGGTAATAATTTGAGAGAGTGCTAAGATGGCCACACACAGCCGAAGAAGGATGCAAGTGAAATATAAACAAGCGCACACACATACACACACACACACACACACACATGCATGCATGCATATAACTGCAAACGAAATTGCCTACAGTCCAGCGAGCCTTTGCTATGGGACAGCGGTTGGCGGAGCTTGTTTGCCTCTTGGTTGGGCATAGCAATTGCAAGCGAGCATAAAGCAAAGCCGCAAGCTGCCACAACAACAACAACAACAATAAAAAACTTCAAAAGCACAGGAAGAAAGAAATATAAGTAAACAAAATCGCATAAAGAAATGTTGATTGCATTGGCAACAAGCAGCGAAACAACGCTGTTAACAGCAGCAGCAGCAGCAACAACAGCAGACTTCCCTTGCTAAACTCCTTTTGGTGCTTTTTATGTGTGTTTGAGTTTCGAGGCAAGCAAAAAAAAGAAATACCGAAATGAAAACATTTACGAAATGCCGTCTGGTCAGCCGAACGCATGTGATTTGGCGTATTAGAAGTGAGCGGCAAAGAAATCATTGCGTGAAAAAATGCAAAAATATTTATCACTTCCTTTGCTCTGCTATTTTGTTTTTCCTTCTGCTCTTTACTTGTTTGTCGTACATTTGTGAAATTGAAATTTTAATCAAATTAAGAGCGTTTCGGCTGCTCCATATTGTTTATTTCTTTGGCCAATTCGACATGTGTTGTTGGTATTAACTTGCTTATACTTAAAGGATATCATGTGATGGCAGAAAATTCTTAAGATGTGCAGCAAAATTTGTTTCTTGTTATTTGAAGCTGTTGAAAAGGCTATAAGAATGCGGGTTTTTCAGTTGAAAAAGATGAAGTAAAGCTCATCTAAAGATTTTGTAGTATATTGTGGTATCGATGATATGTATAAGATGGTATGAATACTATGGTTTGTATATTATAATATAAATACTATCATATAAGATCGTTGTTACCAGTGCGTACACTCATTCGGCAGGTCATCTAGCTCCAGTCTTGGTGCGACCAACATCAAAAAATTCTGGAAAATTACGAATAACAATGAAACGAATGTCGTAAATGTTTGTTTGATGACAGGAGATATTTCGTACAGTCCTCTTTCACTACCACATCCATACGTTTCTAAGCTGTAAACTCTTATAGGAGATTGTCTCCTCTCTGTTCAGCTCTGCCGCTCTTATTAATTTCTACAGCAATAAATTAAAGAATTCCCACGATAAGGAATCACCCTATCTGAAACCTCGTTTGGGATCGAAGGGCTCGGAGAGGTCCTTCCCGATAATGACGGAGCCTCTAGTGTTGATTAAGTTCAGTTTACATACCAAATTCAGACATAGCGACGCAAATGCTGTCGAAGGCGGCTTTAAAATCAACAAAAAGGTGGTGGGTGTCGATCCTCTTTTCACGAGTCTTTTCCAAGACTTGGCGCATGGTGTATATCTACTCAATGGTTGACTTACCAGGTCTGAAGCCACAGATCCAATCAGTTTGTTGACGGCGGCGTTGAGTCTTCCGGTATAAAGACCCGACTGCTGCGAAAACTATTGCCTTACCGCCGGCAAATTCTTGAACCCCTAACCCGCAAGGGGTGGCTTGAGTCTTTGACACAGTACGCTTGATAGGATTTTTTAAGGAGGCTCATTCCACGGTAATTGGCGCAGACTGTGTGCCTTTTTTGTGGATTGGACTGAGCACACTTAGGCTCCCATCCTTGGGCATGCTTTCATCCGACCATATTTTGCAAAAAAAAAATAAAGCTGATGGATTCCCCATATCAGTTCTTCGTGCGTGCAATTGCTATTCGGGCACAATAACCCGATAGTTAGCCTTACGTACTGCCATACTGAAGACCAGGATTCGAGTGCTGGTTCAATCCAAAAATCAATTTTTCTAACTGCGATCGCTCGTCGACAGGGAATGTCAAGCCCTCGTAGTAAGTTTCTGACATGAAATAAAAAGCTCCTCATAAAAAGCTATTGGTCGTTCTGAGGCGGCTTAGAATAAACTGTGGGTCCATCCATTTTTTGGAAAAATTTAGGACGCACACCACAAATTAAAGGAGGAAGTCGGCCAAAAATCGCTTGAGCGGTTATAAAGCGCCAATTATATATGTGTATATTTGATTGCTATTCTGTCCTCTGCATAGTTGGGCAATGAAACATCTGTTCAATTGTCATCGATTAGTGGGTCCGTTTCGCTGTCTCCGGTTGTTCCATTTTGACTGGCATTCAGCAGGCTGGAGAAGTGGTAACTCCACAACTTCAGCATACTCTGGGCATCAGTCTTTAGATAACCTATCTGGATCCTACAAGAGTTTGCTCTGATCATTACCCTTGTCCGTCGGCTTCTCAAACTGTTCCTGCTCAGAGTCTGTTTGCGAATACTTCTTCTCCCTCAGCATTCATAGTTCCTAAGCATATATATATATGCGTTTAATATTAATCCATTTTCTTTGGCTTCTTTAATTTCTTATTTAAGTTCATGTCGCCCAACTGAGAAATATAATTTTTCTCGATTTTTCCACCATTTCAATTTCGAAATATTTACGCTCATTTTTATTTAAAAACTAACTTCGACACAATGCACACGCCACTTGCCTACTCCGGCTCCGGCGTAAAAGCCATTAATGTGTTGAAAACTTGAAATTTATGTTCTAACCTCTGGCCTACCCGCCGCAAACGAGAGTGAGGATGACAAGGACTGCGAGGTGTGCGTACCTTAGTACAAAATCTATTTTTTTTTGTTTTCACTTATATCTTACAGCTAGTTACATGTGTGTGTGTGTTTGTGTGTGTTTATATGTATGTAAGTGTTATTTGTGTTTTGATTACGCGCTCAAATTGCTTCTATGATTGCGCATCCTTGCGCACACAGTGCATTTGTGCATTTGTGTCCTCAAAAGTGTTAAAGGAGAGGTGTGAATTTTCTTTGAATCCTTGTAATCGCTACGATGATTGCTCCTTCGACGACGAGCAAAGGTGTGTAATCGTCGTTGTTATTACGCTGGCTAGCGAGGAAGTAGTTAGTCTTCAAGCCAGCCAAAAGGATATGCGAATAACTATTTTAGTTCACTTGTATGTGTTAAGTATTCGCTGCCTGCGAGTGTGTTAGAGGGTTTCCTGCATTTACAACGCTGAAGCTGCATAGCCTTCTTTATTGCCTGATAAGCTCGCTGCTGTCTAATGTGCGCTGCTGCTGAAGGTGGTGTTGGTGATGTTATCTACGGTTTCTTCTAGGTCTTTCATTTGTTTTTTTTTCGGCTTTGTCGATTATAGCATGGCAAATATATTGCGCTCTACTAATAGAGAAATTTTTAACTAAAATTGAAGCAATAAAGGACTATTTTTGGACTATTTTTGCCTATTAATTTTTTTGGGATTTTTTATATTTTCTAATTTTGAATTTCATTTAATGGTATTACTTGAATGTCCATTGAATATATAACCTCTTTAAATTGAACATAAAAAAGCATTCATCCATTTCTTATTACCCCCAAATGTAGGCAACGTTTCCTTCTTACTGATAATGCAGATATATGATAATTTTTGAAAAACATTGCCTACATTTAGGCTTACTTAAAACATCCAATTCACATACCTAGCACAGTGATTGAAGAATTTTAAGCACACCAGCTGCATGTAATATATTTATTAATTTATGTTAATATAATAATTAATTTTTTAAAACTATAAGTTTATTTACTTTAAAAATATTTGCAAATTTTTCATCGAACCTTTAGCCTGTTTTTAAACTCACAAAAGTGACATAAATTTTGTGTCAACTTTCCTATAAGGTTTTTTAGTATTTAATGGCACATATTTACCATCAAAATGTCGCCATATTTCAAGCGTTTTACACACTAAGCTCCATCGTTATCCTTTTATGCCTTTTATAATACACTTAAGCGTTAAGTCAATCGCTCCCCATTGCATTTGCCAAACGATTTCACATAATTTCGGAAAACTTTAACATTTTCCATGCATTATCCCATTGCACTCAGTGCGACAAAAGTCATACTATGGTATGGTAGAAGTTATAATTTATTTTAGGCATAAAATACGTTTCGCACATTTTGCTCGCCCTTGTCGATTAGAGCGCACGAAGGTGCTTTAAAACGCGCCAGCCCTGCAATTTAACCCTTTGCAATTTAACCTACAGCAATGCGTTGGCGTGGTTCAAAAACTATTGATGTCATAAAGTTTCTATAGGAATCACTCAAAAGTTTTTGTGAGATGGATATTTGTACATACATATGGCATGTGTGAGCAGTAAAAAGTTTGGATTACACAAGCTTTTATTTCAAAATGGCCCACTGAGGTCTCTCAAGATTTTAGTTAGTTACAATATTATTTTTGAATAATATATTTATATTTTATTCTTTGATATAAAATAATCCGATTACTGTCGACAGTCATGTAATGGCAAATGTGAACAAAAAAACGAATTTTTCAATTATTTTTACAAAAGATTAAATTTGTAATTAGTATCTAACCTAAAGAGGGTGCAGCCGAGATCTCAAGACTTGCCCTTATCAGCTACTATCAAATTGGCTCTGGTACATACCTTTCCGGCATCTGCGCATGATGATGTCTACTCTGGATTGCTTAGTAGCACCTCTAGTGCCATTTATGCCAGTGAAGCTTGTAGCCATTTCCATTGTGATCGGTGCATATTTTCTTCACGATCACTTTCATTAAGGACGCCAATGATAATTCATGCCAATTCAGCAAATAATCTATTAGGCATCACATCTTTCGTATCGGTCTTTGGGTTATGGCTTGGCCCATTAAGATCCGCTGCTGGCGGATCGAGCTTGAAATTAGATAACGCCATCTCCGCACAATCAATGGATTTTTGCAAGATAAGCCGTCCCATGCCAGAAGTAGCCTCATCTTTGGTGTCCTTTACCTTTCTGCCTTGTAGCTTGACTTTGGTTACTTAGCTTGGTTCCGGCTGTTGCGGATGTTGCTTCTTTCTTGGAGCTGGGAACGGGATTTCTCTGATTTATTGATATTATGCCGCCTCTGGATTGCCTCCGCTGCGCAAGTGAGGCTGTCTAATTATGGTGGACGCCAGGTATTACTGACCCTCGCATAGTATGACTTCATCTTTCCAGGCTGCACAACTGAGGAACAATGAACACCCAAATATGAAGCCTTAACTTAACTAGACACTACAATACAGGTGAACCTTTGTCAGTTCGACTTTGCCACAGCCTTGTCAACTTTGGCATTTATTTCTAGCGGGCACCTTCGGAGAGAGTTCAGTGGGGGAAGAATAAAATTCTTTTTTTTACTGTGGGCTTATATGTTAGGTCAAGTAAAAAGTTCATTCGGGTTTTATCTAAGAGATGACGTTATTGTCCATAGTACTAGTGTTACGTGTCGGATCATGTCATACTATACGGCGCTGAAAACGTGTTTATTCGCGCTAAAAGTTTGTCTTTGACAGTTTTTCGATTGATTGACTCAGTACGTTGTGAGCGCTCGTCAAAGATGGACACCAGCAAAGAGAAAATTCGTTATATTTTACAATTTTTCTTCGATCAAGGCGAAAAAGCAGCCAAAGCGGCTGAAAAAACTAATTTAGTTTATGGGCCCCATACCGTAAACGAACGTGTAGCACAAAAGTGGTTCGCTAGTTTCCGTTCTGGTAATTTCGATGTCAAAGATTCACCACGTGTCGGGAGGCCTGTCGTCGAAAATTGCGATAAAATCATGGAAATAGTGGAAACAGACCGTCACGTGAGCACTTATTTAATTGCTGAGGAACCAAAGATAAGCCAAAAAACCATTTGGAATCATTTGCGTAACCTTGGATTCAAAAAGAAGCTCGATGTTTGGGTGTCACACGAACTAACGCAAAAAAACATGATGGACCGAATTTCCATCTGCGAACCGCTGCTGAATCGCAAAAAAATCGACCCATTTCTGAAGCGTTTGGTGACTGGCGATGAAAAGTGGATCACTTACGACAACGCCAAGCGAAATCGGTCGTGGTCGAAACGCTGGGAGCCGGCGGAAACGGTGGCCAAGCCAGGATTGACGGCCAGGGAGGTTTTGCTGGTGTTTGGTGGGATTGGCAAGGAATCATCTACTACGAGCTGCTCCCCTATGGCCAAACGCTCAATTCAGCCCTCTACTGCCAACAACTGGACCGCTTGAAGGCAGCACTCATCCAAAAGAGGCCATCTTTGATCAACAGAAGCCGAATTGTGTTCCATCAGGACAACGCCAGGCCACACACGTCTTTGGTGACGCGTTAGAAGCTCCAGGAGCTCGGATGAGAGATCCTAATGCACCAACCTTATAGTCCGGACCTGGCACCAAGTGATTACCACATTTTCCTGTCCATGGCGAACGCGCTTAATGGTGAGAAGTTGGCCTCAAGAAAGGCCTGTGAAAATTGGCTCTCCGTGTTTTTTGACAATAGGGACATAGCCTTACGTTTACGGAACAGTTATAGGCCAACGACACGCAGAAAATGCAGAGAGGTAGGCATGAGGGAGGCGTTAGAATACCACCTCTGTGTATGCTCGGCTTTACGGAGAACACGACTCAACTATCGATGGTGGAGAGGAATAGGGTACTAAAGCTAAGCAAAAAGGGTTAACGTCCACAACGAGATTTAGATTAAACCTTCATCTGACTACAAAAGATCAACAGGTCTATGTAAGTTAGGGCCAGCCATTCAGTGTAATAATGGCATTGATAGTAAACTATCAATATTATAAAACTAAGTCCTAAATGGGGGTGATATCATAACTACCAAACTATCAGAGTCCACGACTTCTAAATAAATATTATAAATCCCTCTTAAAGAGATGAATATTGAGTGAGAAAGCTATACTACCACAAAGGCCCAACAGGCCGCGCACAAACCGTTCATGAAGATATAAAATAACGTAGTGAACAGCTAATTTGGCACTGGATATTCTCAGGTGTATCTGTCAGTTCTCTACGGTGCGAAAAAGAAGGCTTAGGAAACTAACTTTCTGATTGACAATAGAAAGAAATCACAATTTTCATGGAATTAAATTTTCTTAAGCATATTTATAGTTATCTGTTTATAAAATTCAGACATCTTGTGCCACGAATCTTTTGAAAAAAAATGTAGAAAAACATATAATCTTGCTACGAACTTCCTCAATGGGCTTATGGTGCTTTTACTCTAACCAAATTGCAAAAACCCTTTTTTATTTAAAATAAAATATTTAAACGTAATTTTGAAATAATTATGGGGTGTCTGTGAGGTCCAATACTATTTAAAAGTGTAATAATAGCTAATTTCTGCATAAAATACTTTTATAAAAAATGTTGCCTACAATTAGGCTGAATAAACAAATTAAGACACATTTTTGATACTTTCAGACAACACTTTTTTTGCGACGAACCCAAACAGATAAGACGACTGAAATATGAAGAAGTACGACAAATGCCAAAAATATTAGAAATTTCACTAAAAGACTTGACAGTAAAAAAAGTCTGCAAGAAAATGTTGCCTACAATTAGGCTCAACCAAAAAAAAAGTTAACTCACTTCTTTCTGTACTTGCCGATTTCACTCTTTGTACACTTTGCCTGCAAAACAGCTAACATAACGGTACATTTAGTTAGCTTATGCCGAAATATGACAAAAATCGAGAGCATACGTTTTGTAAAATAACATCCTTGATCCGTGCGCCATAAGGATATGAAGGAGCACTTAAGTAAGCACCTACATAAGTCATCAAACGCACATTCATATTTTAATGTCTACGTATGTACATATATATGTGTGTCTTTGTATATATGTATGTTTTGTTGCTATTTTTTGTGTGTGCGTGTACATTAGTGTTGGCCACATTATCCTCAAACACAAATCAAATCAACTAAATTGCCTTAGATTATGGCAGCATCAAGAGACTTTTATCCAGTCAGACGTCAAGTCGCCTGTGGGTATGCTACATTTTCTTCTTTTTTTTAGACAATACACAAAATGCGGCAAACATATGTGTGAGTGATGAGACCCACATGCGACCCATTCATTGCCAACACAAAAATTAGATTTTCCAACAAAGAAGAAAACGAAGCCAAAAAAAAAATGTGTGAGAAGATGTTGATAGAATAAGAAAAATGAGCAGAAAAAAAGTAAGAAAAAAATCACACGAGCGGGCGTGAATTGACATTGGCAGCAGAAATGAGTATAATTGAAGAAAAAAATAGATAAATGAAGAGGGAAAAATATAGATACAAGAAAGAGAGGAAATAAAAAAATACATAAAAATAGAAAAAAAAAATAAATAAAATAAAATAAAATAAATAAAAAAAAATTACAAAAAAAATCGTTGTAATTTTCGCGCACTTATGACTGCTGTCACCCACATGAGCACAAGATAACGGCACATTTGGCACACACACAAACACACAAAGCAAGAATACGCAGCAGAAGCTTTGCAAGTGTTCGCAGTTTCCTTACGTCGTCCTTGTCCTCGTCGTCGTCGCTAAAGCGATAGCGGAAAAAATCGCATTCAATTTACTTCAACATGGCAATGAGGGCAATAAAATGTCAAAAAAAAAAACACAGCATAAATAAACAACAACAAAGCAAACAGAAATACACAGCAGAGCCGGCAGAAGAGCCGCCACACTTTGCGCTATAAATATGCGAACGCTGCACGAGTCGATGTAACACCCACGCACAGACTTACACACACAAAGATTTACACAACCAAGCATGCATGTACTCCTCGTATGTATGCATATGTGCACGCGTGTAGGGAACACACGCCGCTGTTGGAGGCGTCGCACACGCAAAGTGTTGCATTGAAAAATAACAACAATCTTGACGGCAAATCATTTGACAGTCACAACAACAGCAGCAACAACAACAACAACAGCTGACACAAACAAAATTGTAGCAACTACAAGCAAACCAAAACCAGTCAAGCAGCGCAATTCAAGCAGCCGGAGGCAATTTGCCGTCTTTCATCTCGTCGCGTCTCGCCGCATTTCTTCATTTCCCCTATTCTTTTTTCGTGCTTTTTGTTTTTGCTTTTCCTGCATCTTCTAACTACTTTGCCTCACTGTGATGGCCCGCACATCTATCAGCGTCTACGGCAGCGTCAACCCACATTTTTCATCTGCCTGCTTGCACGAGCTGACGACGAGACGACATGAAATATGTGGAGGAGACGGTGCAAAAAAATATGCAAAATAAAACAAAATAGTGGCAACACTACGCAGCACACACTTATTTGTATTCACACATATATGTTTGTATGTATGTACACGTATGTGTGTATTGTATAGGTGTATATGCATGACGGTGTGTAGCGCCCTCGAGAAGTGTGTTAAAGCGTAGTTCAACGCTTTGAGATTTTGTTGTTGCCGCTTGTGTATCGCTTTGCTTGCTTCAGCTTACACACAACAGCTGCGTGCAAAATAACAAAATGTTTTGTCGGTTTTTCAATTTCCACAGAAAAAAAATTTTTTTATGCACTCATACACACACACATATATACATATACATATACATATACATATGTGTAAATTTCTTTTGTTGGCTTCATATGCTCCTCAGAGCCGCCACAGAAATGCAATTTTCAACAAACAAGCATCTGCTTTGACGCTCTCAACACACACACACATACACACACGAATGCAACCTTGGCAATTGCATTTGAGTGCATATCCACACCGATTACGCTGACAATTGGCAATTTGTTTTATATAATGCAATCGGGCGTTAATATATGGCGCTTGCAACAACAACACTCTTGCAACAACAACACACTTGCAACTCAATCAGAGAAAATATGCTTCAAATTCATTACTCGCAGTATTGGTTGGTTAGTGCGTAAGTTTCTTGGACGAACTGCTCCTAAGTCAGTTGCAAAAAAAAAATATTTAAAAAACTGTTCCCAAATACGTTTCGAGATATGGAGAAGCGAAGATACAATACATGCGACATAATTCTTTGTCGGAACACTCTCACCTCTTTGGGGTTTTTACAGAACTGTAAAGGTGCTTGGCATCTCATTGTCTTCCCAAAAACATGCTCCAGATTATAAGCAAGGACCCTATTAGTTCACCTTAAGCTAATATCCTGTTCTTCTAGCCTTCCCCGCTGAGAACGCCTCTTAGTTTTGCCAAAGTCTTTGAAGCGGTCAAAGCTTCTACGTCATGTAGGGTTTAAGTGCCTTCATCCAATCCAATTATTCGAATGTGACATGCGTGAAACTCCGTTTTCTGGAGTTTGCTCTCTCTCTCTCCCTCAATCCAACCATTTGTGGAACTGGATATTTCGCAAAACATCAAGCGCACGAAGTATACGTCTCAAGAAGCTTTATGTGCATACTTTTCCTGAAGACTCTGTAAGTGGCATACAGCTAATTCCATGGACGACACCTCTATCAAGGTTTCCCACGAAATGGTAATTAAAATGGAGTCGTATCCCGTAGCCACCCCAACACAAAATTCAGAGGTTATTTGGCAGTCGAATAAATTACGATCTCATATGACACCCAAGTGACAACGCAGCTGTAAACCTATAAAGTGTAGCTAAAAAAATTGTTGGTTTGGAGAACTTTCCTCAAGCGAATAAGCGTTCTGATGTTATTTAGTTTATTCTAAGTAGAGATTGAGGACCTGACCTCCAGCGGCCAGAACTAAGGCTTTAAGTAGGTTCATCGTGCTCACCTACCACCGTAAAGCTGAGGCGAGAGCCATCTTAATAGATAGGACGCCTCGATTCGCTAAACGTAGGACACTCACAAGGATGGAGCACTACAAGAGTTTCGTCGTCTTTCAGGTGTGCATGCGTTGCACTTAATCGACTCCATCTAACCTAATTACTAGATAAGAAACCTCAGGGATAGTTGCTCCGTCAATACACCTAGCGTTTTTTCTAGGATTTACGCTACATCGAAGAGCTCCCTTGAGCTCCGCAGCTTTACCCAACGTTTGAGGAGGCTAAAAAGTTTGAGTTAGCCATCTTTTTCAATAACGCCACTGCAAGAAATCGTGCTGGAGTTAGAGCGGCAAGTATTTTGTGGCTCTGTAGTTTCACTTATATGTCGGGAACAAAACTTTTACTAGAAGAAAGGGTGAGACAGATTTTGGGAGTAGGTGAAGTTAATGCCCGGCAATTATTTAAACCCAACCTAACCTAATCTACTGCGACTTCGTTATTCTGACTACTAGATCTTAGGTATTAGATCCGGCAGCCGCAATAAACGAGTGGTTATCATTGCGTGCTACTATTCGGAAGATCAGGGTTCGAGTCCTTGTCCAACCAATATCCAAAATTATAGAAAACTAATCTTTCTAATCGTGGTCACTCCTAGAAAGAGAATGTCGAGCTCTCTTCATAAAAATCCATCGGCCGTCAGATATTAGATCGGGCTGCTGCAATAGCCGAGTGGCTAGCTATATGTACTACCATTTGCAAGGCCAGAGTTCGAGTCCTGGTCCTACCAAAATCAAAAATTCAAATTCTATCCCTAGGCATGCTTTCATCCGACCATATTTTCCAAAGAAGCCGCCGTATTTGAATAGCTCGGCCGACAATCCATCGGACTTCGCCGCTTTGTTGTTTCTCATAGCTATTCGAGCTCCTTCATAGTCGAGGCAATGATACGTAGGTATGTGTCATCATCATCTAGTGGAGAATCAAATTCGCCATATCCTGATGTTCCATTTTCACTGTCATTCAACAGGCTGGAAAAATGTTCTCTCCATAAATTCAGCATACTTTGGGTATTCATCATTAGATGACCTCTCTGGGACCTACAATAGTCAAGTAACTAGGTTACTCAAATTGAACGAGTGACCCTTATGGTATGTTCTCAAAGTATACTGTCTCTCGGCTAAGTGCAGGCAAGATTAGGTTAATTTGCAGTGTCTACCGATCTATCAAGTCGGATTCACCTAGGCCTGACTAAGACACATTGTAATACTATAAAAACTTAAACCATTAGGTTTCATCATCCAACCATTTTGATTCTCTTATGAGCCTCATTAGATCCATGACTTTGACTTCAGCTATCTTCGATAGACCATCCAGCAGTAGGGTCCCAAAATTATGAAACCTCGCTCTGCTCAAAGTAGGACAGTCGCATAAGAGATGGGTGATAGTCTGCTCCTCTTCATCCCCCTTGTAGCTTCTGCAGCATCTTCTATAGGGAACCCCTAGTCTTTCTGCGTTTCGTCCTATCAGACAGTGACCTATCAGAACTCCTATTACTTTGGACATGTCACCTCTTTTCAAGGAGTGCAAATCTCGTGATTTCTTCTTATCTCATTTCGGCCATGTTTGCCCGGTTTTGCGGCAGGTTGTAATGTCATTCCACCTTGTAGCGGCTTGTTAATATATGAATTCCTTGGGAAGCAGTTTGGATGTAGCAAAAGGCATACCAATGCGTTCTTTATCGAGAAGAATCAGCTTGGTCGTACCTCGCCTAGCAAGTTCATCCAACTTACAGTTTCCCTTGACGTCCCGGTGACCAGGGATCCATGTGAGGAACAGTCCCTTCTGTTTGGCCCTCTCTTGCAAAGATCGGCGACAGTTCAGCACTAATTCAGTACTAATTTGGAGTTTAGCGTAAGTGAGACTAATGCTTTTATTGCGGCCTTACTATCACTGAAAATGAAGATATCCTTATCTATAAAGCTGGCTCCAATTCACTTTGAAGCTTTCATAATACCCATACCTGGGTAGTTCATTGATTTGACTCTCTTAGACGAAGAACAGTCAAACGAAAACCGCAGATCTAACCTTAAATTAATTAAAAAGAATTTTTTTGTAGCCTCTGTAAACCACACACGTTCTCACATCCATAATCAAGGTAGTAAACACAGTGAGGTGTCATAGCATTGTGGTATCCTAGCGCCGCCAAAATCAACAAACATCAGCCTAACAACACAAGCAGCAGACATGAAAGCAATAAATATGCTGCCCAACAACCACATAACAACCCGAGCCTGAGCCTGGGTAACAACGCTTCTGCAATTCTAACAAATTCCTACAAATTTTTCAACGAAAAGTGTGAAAAATATTAGAGAGAAATTTATTTTTTTAAATAAAGTAAATAAAAAACAACGTGAAAAATGGGTAAAAAAGGAAAAGCAAATAAATTGGCAAAAATGTCCGAGGAAGAACGCGCGCGTTACATGCAAATGCGTGCGGATATAGAGGAGGAGGCGCGACGGCGAAAAGTGCAATTGATATCGCTTTTCATGAAGGTAAGCGAAATATTGCTAAAAAAAAAATATTATTAATAATAATATATTTACTAAATTTTTGTTTATAGAATAAACTGAAGCGCGAGGAGGCCTTCTGCCGCCTCAATATGGCGAAAATCAATCAAGAATGGCGTTCCATTCTGCGGCAAGTGAAAGTCCAAGAGCTGCGCAAGGATATGGAGGAGCTGCAGAAATTCTTTCAAGAGCGTCTCGATCGTAAAGATCGCATTATCAAGCGGCTACTCAACGATATCGATGTTGCGGAGGATATGTACTCCACGCTGCATCAGTCGCATATGGAAATTGTGAATAAGATGATTGGTGGGTGATATACACTTAATGTCTATAGATATACAATACATATAAATATTAAAAATAAATTTTATAAAAAATATTTAAGTATTTAATACGCTTGGAAATTTTTTTATTTTATTTACTTTTATTTTTATATTTTTATTATTTTTTATTTATTTTTTTTTTTTTTTTGGGTATGATTCTATAAAAATATAATTATTTCCCATTTCTTTAATTCCCAGGTCTCCAACAGCAGCGCATGCATTTTTTTAAAGATACTTATGAGAAAAATAAGACTACAGTTTTGGAAGAATACGCACAGGATTATGCAGATTTTCAGCAAAAACGTCACAACGGCTTAGAGGAGTTGGAATGTGTTAAGTGTCAATTGGACGATGAGAGCGATAAGCGCGCCAATGAGAGAGAGGAGCGCCATTTACAGCAATTGGATGATATGAAGAGTGAGGTATGAATTGTTCCACTCTCTTTAGATATATTACGCGAACTCATCAGGGAGGGGAAATGTTGGAACTACTTCTGAATGTTTTATTTCATAAAGCGAAGCTTAAATTCGCTCTTTTTAGTAAAAGACAGTTATTCAAGACAGTTAGTTATGTTATGCAAGGCATTGATAATCTTTGGGAAACTTTTCTATGAAACTTTTCAAACCAGTCTTAGTCTCAAAGTACAATACTTAGGTGTTAAGATTCACTAACCTTTTGAGATAGTTTTATTTACAAATTTTACTACTAAGCTCGATAAATTGTCAAAAGTTAGTGCTCTAATGGAAAGTTTACGAAGTTTCTGAGATTGCTTTGGATACTCATGAGCTACTTTCGCGAGCTCATCTTATGAAGGAGCAAAGTTTTGGCTTGTGTTGCTGCGAATATCATTTTGACGATGATTTTTGCCTTAATATAGGGATGATTCTGAGAAGTTGAATATGTGCCAAGCTCGGGGAAACGAGGCAGGAAAGAGCTGCTAAGGCTAGCTTCGTTACGATAAAGTACGACAGGTTTAAGAGAACGATAAAAACTGGAAGTGAGAAGATATCCGATTGTGCCTCGAAGCTCTAAAGCTAACAAAGAACAGAGAATGGGAACTGAGAGGAAGGGCGAACCACTGTCTCATCTCTACAAGACTAATAGAGAACAGAAAAGACAATAGGAATGGAAAATGGGAAAAAGGTCGGATATGTATCGAAGTTACAAATCCAAAGAGAACAGAGAGAGTAGTACAATATGAACTGAAAATGAGAGCGAGTAAATCTCTGTTTCGTCGTTAGAATGCTTATAATGGAAGAGAGAAGGCAATAAAAATCCGAAACAAGCTGACTCTGTCTTGAAGTTACAAGGCTTATAAAGTACAGAGAGGACGGTGGAAATAAGAAAAGAGGGGAAACCTAGCTCTGTATTGGGGCTGCAACAACAACAGAGAAGCCGATTGGTTTTGAGTAGGATAGTTTTGAGTACGTGGACCCTACCTCGAAGGTACATAGATAACACAGAGAGCAGAGGCGAGCAAAGAAATATCTTTGTATTTAGAGGAAGCAGGGCCCACTTCACGTAGTCTTACCGTGTAGCCACTGCATCTTGATTCGCAAAACTAAGTAAATGCCGCAAAAATATCTCAGACAGCTCATTAGCTGCGGTCTTCGGAATCACCAAAGCGAAAACTTCTTGCGCGTCTCATCAGATGTTCTCACCCATCATGCCTCCGCTCCATATATCAATACGGAAATTTTGAGGGGCTTGTAGTGTTTGGTCTTTGTTCATCGAAAGAGGACTTGAGCTGTTATTGTGGGGTATATGCAAGTTAGATGAGAATTTTTAGTCCCCATGAGTTCTGCAGTGGCCATTAATCTTTAAAGTCCTTGTTTGAGAAGGAAGATTACTTATCTCTTTACTTTCACCTCAGAACCATTCGATGAAAATCTCGAATAAGTTATATAATGGTGTCTAAACTGAGACTTCACCTTTCGGTCAGATAACGTGAACCATAAACCAATGAAAGGCGGAAATAATCATACTTTCTCACCCTTGATGATTACCACGCATACGAAAAGATGAGGGAATCAAATTATTAGGTCCGAGGAAAGGCTGGAAGGCTTATTTAACTAAAAGAAAATGTACTTCCAAGCTTTTACAAAGCGTCTGCATCTCTCAATTTAAGCTTTCAATTTTAATATTGACCAAGTCCAGGCCGTTAAGGTCGAAAGTTGATCAGAATGTGCGCCAAAATCGATGCTTACTTACACTTTTTATGGAATCTGTAGACGGGAGCTCAGTTACCATCCATGAAACGGATTTCACAGAAGCAAGAAACCCAATTTCGGACTATTACCGAGTTTCCTCCTTCTCCAGTTACAAAAACATTAAACTCCACAAATTCGGTTTGCTAAATTCTTTTTATAGCTTTGCGGTGCGTACAAATGTTTTAGTGTCTTTCCTCCCTTCTTCCCCTTCAATTGAAAACCATATTGAACTCCTGCCAATCATCACAATTCACCTTCGCATACTCTGTCATACAGTTGATGAGATCACGTGAATAGTGACATTTATCCCGCCGGCGCTGTGACTCCAAGTAATGGAAGCAATCCTGTATGGTGTCTGTGTAGAAATTACGTAACTCACGATCGCGCAAATCACGCGTGAGACCATACTGGACCTTATAGCGATCCGGATAGTCATCGGAGTTGAGCTAAAATGAGAAGAAAGAATTAAAGTTTGGTATATAAAAAACATGCCTCGGATGTCTTTCATTCAACCAACCATATTCAGCTCCTCGAAGAAACAGTGCACCACACAAGACGCATCTGCGGTATCATTATTTCCATTCCTGTTGTTGTTATTACTGTTGTTGTTATTATTGTTGTTATTATTATTATTTGAGTGATTCTGTGTATGGCTCCGCTGACCGCTGCCACCGCTACCACCGCTACCACCCGAGCCGGAGTTGCGACCGCCGCCACTGCCACCATTATTACCATTAGTACCGCCACCCGAGCCGCCGTTGCCGCCATTACTCTTGCCATTGCTATTATCGTAACGCCCACCATTATTATGATTATTACCCGAAGACGGGGAGCTCGAGGACGAGGTTCTGCCATTATCCGAGTTGCCATTTTGCTGGCGATCACGATTTCGTTGCTGCAACACGTTGCGATTGCCACGATCGTGATCGCGATCATAGTTGTTATTGCCATTATTGTTGTTGTTATTATTGTAGTTGTTGTTATTACCATTGCCATTATATTGATCATTATCATCATCGTAATCATAATTATAATCATAACGTGAATTGCCACCATACTGCGCGCCGAAATTCGATTGGTGCAATGGTCCATAGTGATTATGATTATTGGAGTAGCCTTGTGAGCCACCGTTGCTTGGACGCAAACTCTCACCGATCTTACGCATGCAACTGCGGGTGATACGTTTCAACTCCGACTCGGAAGGACCATCCTCGGTGCGACACTTCAGCGAGCAACACGTAGAGAAGTAGAAAAGCAGGAGGGTAACGCCGAGATGGCCAGCACGACTGGCAGATGAACGCTTCAACATGATCACACCACTTATAGCTTGATGACTTACATGGCTCAGCTATTTAAAGCACAGCGTGTGAGTGTTATATAAATTGAAGATTCAGTTTTAGTTGTTCGTTTGTCACTCAAATTTGCATGCGATCGTTAAAATGACAGCGTTCAGCGTTTATTATCTCTTCCACTGCTGTCAAATGCACTTAACTGTCAAACAGCGCTGTCATTATTAGATACGTCTACCAAATTCTATAATATTTGAACTAATTGCAATCACTCAAACTCAACTACGCACTCTCTATTCAATACAGATGCAACTCTACATTGAGAATATCACCAAAAGTGGGGAGACCAAGCTCGAACGCCTCTGGCAGGAGTATCAAGATGTGCTCGCCGGTTATATGCGTCGCACAGAGGGCTTCTACGCGGAGTATATGGATCTGAAAGAACGTGATGAGGAGAGTTCGAAAGTCATACGCGATCATTATCATCACATCGAACGCGCTGGCGATCAGCTGGCACATCTTAAGCTCGTCTACGCCGATACACTCGAAAACAATGATGTTAAGGTCATTTATTTCGTGAAGTTGAGAGATGATCTACAGCTTCGTATGTCCGAGTCTAAAGCGAATTTTGAAAATGAATTAAAAGCGGACGAGGAACGTTTCAAGTTGATGAGTGTAGAGAGTTATAATATACTTAAGGTGTGTGTTTAGTGTTAAGGCAAACACTTTGACTTTACTAAAATTCCAATCTCTTTTCTGACAGCATCTTAAGAGCATTGCAGCCGCTGGAGAGACACTACTGCAAATAGCACTCGTCTGTCGTAAGCACGAGACAGAAAGAGAGCAATTGTTGCCTTTGGGCTTGCCACCGCTGAGTAAGCAAATGTTCGCAGAGGATACGAAGACTCAGGAGAGCGAAGAGAAGAAGTTGGCGGAAGCGCAGAAGGATTCGGAGCAGCCACGAGAGCAGTTAGAAGAAGTGAGTTAAACTTTTCAATTTAAAATTCAAAATTATTAAAACTCGACTCAAGTCATTTTCAAAATCTTTATATCAATCTAATGTGCATCTCGCTTAGTGAGAGGTCCGACAAAGATTTGATTCATAGACATAAAACTGAAAGGATGAAGACGTTTTAAAATGTTCGCTTTAGGAGTCCACTGATATCCATGACTGACAGCTCTATACCCAAAAGTGTGTGACCCTCATTCAAAGTCGACCTCAATCAATCAAAATTATAGCTTTGAAGTCCACATATGCAGATCTTTTATCGACTGGTAACATACAGAATCAGAAAGAGGGGCTCGGGCAGTAGTAGTGTGACGGAAAGGAGCGATAGATTGTACGCTGTGATGGTCATCCTTTCAGTTGGAACGTTTACAGTGCTGACTGTCTCGGGAAGAGGTGGTAGATTGAACAACATTCGGATTCCGAGACGGTATATAGCGTAGATTCAAAAGTCCTCAATAGCGACGGATAACGCCGAAGAGTACTGCTTTCTGCACCATAGTAGGGATGAGATACGATTAGATAAGTTGAGAGGAGGGGTTGAATATTAGTCACAAGGAGCCCCGACGGAATATGGAAGAGTACAACGATCTGCTCCATGATAGGGATTATGCAAACTTAGATAAGGCGAGGTTAAAGGAGTTAAGATCAATAGAGAGAAACTCAAACTAAAAAAGACAATCCGAGCTCCGGCACAAAAAAAAAACTTGGAGTGACGGGGAGATATAGGACGTTGTGGAGTGAGGTGAGAGGACTTAAGACTAATAGATGTGAGTTGAGATGGGATAGATTTCAGTTTCCTGTGGTCGGCTAGTATACTTTACAAAGCTCTTATGAAACTACATTTAAATCTTTTCCCACACCCTTTTCGCCCACACAGTACGCCTTCGTCAATTGGATGTTGATGGAGAATTTTTGGCGACGCGTCAACAACGCACGCGTCGATGTGGTCTGCATGAAGCGGCAGAAGAAAACGCTCGAAGAAGAGAATGCTCAACTGAAGGCGCAACTACAAGATCATCTAATCAATTTGAATCTGAGCAACGGCTCTAATCTGCACGTCAACGATTATCTAGCCAAACGACCGAGCAGCATGCGTGTGGATCGTGTACCACAGGAACACTTGAAACAAACGAAGTGTCGCAGCGCAGCCGAAGGGCGACGTGCGAGCGTAACGCCAAGCGGTAGCAACAGCACAGGCTTTCGGCGTCCCATTACCGCTTGCATAGAGGCGAATTTCACCAGCACCGTGCGTACGGCACGTTTGCTGCGCGGCAAACCGAAGTTGGCGAAAATTGAAGCTTTTGTGAGGTTTTAATTATTTTATTTTTTATTTTTTATTATTTTTTGTTTTCTCTCTCTTTCTCTCTACAAAGGGGAATGTCATTAATTGTCCCCGAGAAAGTGCATAATTAATTTTGTTGTATTTATTTATACATAATTTCCCATTTTACAAATAATTTATGGATAAGTTTAAATTGTCATAAATTGTCATTCCTGTCGGTGTGGAGTGAAAAAAAAAATTAAATTCGAGTAATAATAGTAATAATAATATTCAATCAGAAAGTTGTTATCCTTTTATATCCTGTCGATGATATACAGCCGAATGGGAGCTGTCATAAATTTGGTGTCGATGATTTATTGAAATTGCGAAAATCTAGCATTGAACGTGCGAAACATGTGCACATTTATACTTATAAATATAAAGAGACGGGTGAAGGGAGTGCGTCTCGCTTGTGGTGCAGCTCCATGTGGACGCTAAATTTCGCTTTGTTTTTTAATTTTGTATTTTGGAAATGAAAATTTAATTCTCCTTTTGATGTCGGCAGTTTTGGTGGGGAGTTTCGGGGATACTCGAACGATCTATGGTCATAAAGTGTACGAAAGCACCTCTTCCTGTCTGTTTGGATGCGCTTCGGCTTCATCACAGAGACACAAGTCTATGCACTGATGGCTTTATCCTGTTTGCCGGCTGTTAAAATTTCGCTCATACGCCCTGTCAGACAATATTTTAAAACAAAAATTAATGCCAACAAATCAATTTTTCGGCACAACAACAACAATGCAACTAACAATGTCAACGCTGATAGCGCCAACAGACAGTTGAAAGTTTTGAATGTTAACAACAACGGTATTATAGATACATACATACACGTACATACGAGTATAAAGCTAAAATCACGCTAGGGTTGTAAAGGATCTTCGAATTGCGATATCAAAACGCAGCAAAGTGAATGAAATGAGAAATGAGATATGAGATATGAGATATGAGATATGAGATATGTGATATGAGATATGAGGTATCAGATATGAGATATGAGATATAAGAAATGAGATATGAGATATGAGATATGAAATATAAGATATGAGATATGAGATATGAAATATGAGATATGATATATGAAATATGAGATATGAGCTATGAGGTATGAGATATGAGATATGAGATATGAGATATGAGATATGAGATATGAGATATGAGATATGAGATTTGAGATATGAGATATGAGATATGAGTTATGAGATATGAGATATGAGATATGAAATGTGAGATATAAGATATGAGATATGAGATATTAGATATCAGATATGAGATATGAGGTATGAGATATGAGATATTAGATATGAGATATGAGATATGAGATATGAGATATGAGATATGAGATATGAGATATGAGATATGAGATATGAGATATGAGATATGAGATATGATATATGAGATATGAGATATGAGATATGAGATATGAGATATGAGATATGAGATATGAGATATGAAATATGAGAAATGATATATGAGATATGAGATATGATATATGAGATATGAGATATGAGATATGAGATATGAGACATGAGATGTGAGATATGTGATGAGATGGGATATTGCTATAATCGCGTAAACGGTGCCTGGTCAATGAAGAAGAAGAAAAATAAATACTATGAATCAGGGTGAGAAGAGTTCGGCTATTAAACGAGGTTGGCGTTTCCGAAACCCGATTTCCCCAAGATCGCTGTAAATCTAAGTTCTACAGATTTTTTATAAAAACAAAATTTAGTTCAACATAAGGAATTTTATAAATTTAACTTTTAAATCCAACCCCATTAAGCTCATCTCCGCTACATCCCTAATCTACAATTGTTGGCGCATACAACAAACTCCTCATTGAATATTCATGTCAAATGTTGAAAACCATTTGTCAAAAATCACCAACGCCACAAAAGTACAAAAGCAAAACAAAAACAGAAACAACAACCAGCAGCAACGATTTCAGCCAACTTCAGTCAGAAACGAACAGAAAAAAATCATAGAAATATGTATTTCAGGGAAATTATTTTTAAAATGCCAACAAGCGACGGCGGTGTTGGGGGGCGAAAGTGTCGTCTGTCTGGTTTCACCACAACTATTCGCATTCTACAGTTATCGCAGTACAGAGAGAGTGCACAACAATAGCAATAACGATTGGTAGTGATGCCACCCACACGGAACATTGCCATGCAACTAACTCTCGGCGAGGCACAACTGTATTTGAATATGAGCACATTAGTATGTATGTATTTATGTAGAAAAAAAATATTATGATAAATGTTTTAGCATGTCATTTGTACTCACGCACACACACACACACGCGTTCACATACATATATCTCACTCATAAGTGCATATGTTGCTAGCTAAATTAAATCGCAAAATTAAATTTTAATCACAATTTCTACGCATTTTTTGCTGGATTTTGCTTATCATTTAATGTGATTTCATTTTGAAAATGGAAAATTTCCTAAAATTATAACCGCTTAAACGGATGTGAAATGCTAATTTTGGTTATTTCATATTATTTTTAATTTTTCCGTTTCTTTGTAGAAAAAATTGTTGGAATAATACTTTTTTATAATAGTTTTGTGGTCTGAAAAAAATCATCAAAAATTCGAAATTTATATTGAGCCTAATTTCAAACAGTTTTAATGAACAAAAGTTAATTGTCTTTGGCTGGAAAAAGTTTTGATAAATAATCAGCGAAAAATATACTCACTGACGACAAGATAGCGACTTAAGAGTAAAAACTGTGCTAGCTCCACCTCACCTCCTTATCTTAACCCTTCAAAGTACGTCTGATCGAATACAAAATCAAGTAGAGACATCGGCTACAGTTCAAGACTACTAAAATACGAGAAGCGGCTGATAAATTCGCGGCCTATAGTACTTAATGAAACATATTTATAATTTTATAATTTTTTATTTTTTTTTCAATATAGTCTCCCTCAAGTGAAATACGCTTCCCAGCTCGTGAATAAAATGCCTTTATACCACTAAAAAAAATATTCTTTAGATTTATCTTCAAGACGCTTTTCTACGGCCGGTTTTAACTGAAAATCTTGGTCCCCTTGACTTTCTCGGTTGCTTTGAGTTTCCAATAAAAAGTTGAATGGTTATCACGACGTAGAACAACCTCTGGAGCTGTTGAGCTGAGGTCTCGGGAACATCAACAAGCTCCCTAACGCTGCTTTACTCTTTTGATTTTTAGTTGAGGTGTACTCGGTCTGTGTTTGGACCGAGTACGAGAAGGCTCGAGGTTAAACATGAATGCGGAAGAAAACCCTTTACGCTTACAAGATCTGTTTACTCTTTTACTAAAGCGAGGGTCAAGAAGGGGAGAAGAAAATCCATTATTTTTTCAGTAAAAAGTAGAGTGTCATACTTAACCAAAAAAATGAAAGCTTAGAAACTTTCAAATGTAACCAATAGTGGCTTTCTGAAAGTAAATCTTTCGGATATGATATGGTTTCAACAAATGAGTCTCGTTTCTAGTGAGCATAACTAATGCCGATTGCTTGTAATGGCGGCTGTCTAAGGTGGCGTGTGGTGTATACTGTTAGTGGTCGGTGGAGTATAATTATCTTCTGATCCTTCAAATTATCCTTCTAGCTCAGAAAGCAGCCCATGTACTTTCACTCATTGAGCTAAAGTACATCTAGACTTTATCTCTGGGAGTTAAAAATTTTCTTCACTAATGTGTATAAGGCTACATGTTAGGTTAGATAGAAATGGCACTTCTTCGCCTGTTTGGCGTAATTGTGGCATCCGCTGTCAGGTCAATAATGGAACACTAGTCGTTTCTTCTTTTCACAGTTCCACATCAATTGCGAATAGTGAGTAAAGACAAATGCTTTTCTATCTGCTATTTCCAAAGGAGCGGAGGTCCTTCTCTACCTAAGCTACCTCCTGCGGGCACTTTATCGATTAATTTCAAAGATGAGGTATTTTCATCCGGCCGCGTAACATGACTGAGCCAACGTAACTGCTGTTTTTTGTTTCACTGTACTATATCAATGCCGCCGAACATCATGTACAGCTCATGGTTCCATCATTTGTAGTATGGTATTTGCTGTTGGCAATTCACAAGGGTTCTTCTAATGTTGAATGATCGGATCGGATATCTTCAACATGCATTCTCTAGCGCCACATACCCGGACTGGAATGATAGGCAAAATGTAGAGTTTGGTCTCTGCCTATCATCTGTTCTACTCAGTACAAAATAGCACCTGTTGTACCTATTGCTAAGAGTGAGTCTGCGTCGGTGAAAACAAAAATAAACACATATAGAAGATTGTACCTTCTCTACACCTCGTATTATTTTCTCTAGCATTCGATCTCAAGCTAGAGAGTGGCCTTTTCTGAAACCTTGTTAAGCATCGAACAGCTCGAAGAGATTATCTTGATTCAGACCGTCAAACTGGACTAATTTTAAAACCATGAACACTGTTCTACCTTTGAGACTACCTAAAGAATTTTTTAAGGTCGTTTTCTTACTTCCGCAACCTGCCACAAGACATAGACTATCCATTGAAAATTGGCTCGAATTTTCCAAATTCACACCTGCTTTAAGCACACCTCCTAGATATTTCTGTAGCTCCTTAAGCATCTGCGGAAAGAATCTCCCAGCTTTCTGCATGCCATACTATATATATCACATACGATCCGACCCATTTTGTACTATCTAGTCTAACATCAGATTTTTAAACCATCTGCTTATAAATATTTCAATGCTTCCAGCAAGAGTGTCATAAACTCTAGGGCTGATGGATTCTTATGAGGAGCTATTTTGTTTCAAGTCAGAAATACACTCGAAGAGGTTAATATTACCTGCCGACGGGCACTGGATTTTGTTCCGAAGAAGCTTGACATGGTTTCAACGTACAGCTCTGCTTTTTAGTATACGAAATTTGGTATTATGTGCTTTAAAGCTTTCTTTAAGCTCCAAAATGTGTGGAAAGAGTAGTCATTCGAGCTTCTCAAGGAATAAGAGTATGTGAAGTGCGATAAACGCTGGCCGAATGAAGCTTATCAAGCGCTTGAGAGAGAAAATTGTCACTACCCTCTCTGCCTCTGGCTAATTCTCTGACTAATTTCTTGAGATGTAGGGAACGCCAATGCCTGCTCCATATCATGTGACTCAAGATGATATAATCACAAAATATTTATATGAAAAGTGATGCCAAGACTATTTTATTTTAATATTTAAAAATCTCTGCACTGTAAGTTTTAAAGGTACACACATTCCAGACTCTCTCGCGCTGTACAAATCTCTCGCATCTCTCCATCAACTTTCCTTCAACGAAGCGTAACGTGTGTCGTGTCTGTCATTATGCCAAAATACACCGACAATGCAATGAACGGACTTTATGATTTGTTGTTATACAGCTAGCTAGCTTGCCTGTTGTTGGTGTTGTTGTTGTAACTCACTATTGCTGTCACGATTATTATATTCCTTTATTTATTCAAAATAAATGACATAACAAAGGCGACAGTAACAAGACAGTGCAAAAAAAAAAATAAAAAAAGGAAAAAATAATAAGAATAAAAATAGAAATAAAATACAAAGAAACTATACAACAACAACAACAATAGTATTAATACAACAACGCGTACCGACCAAGCAGCGTATGGCACCTAAGGCCATTGGCGCACCAGCAACTACTTTGTGTTGCAACAGTAAACAAAGGCAAAGAGGAAAATAAAAACAACAAAAACAATGAGCATAGTAATTGCGGTAGAAAATTGAGAGTGCAATGAATTTGGTTGCCGCATGGAAATTTTTATGTATGTATGTGCGTGTGTGTGTGTGTGTTTGTCACTCCCGCTACTTTGTGCAATCCCATGCAGATTTACTTTTCTCATCGCGGCTAATGAAAATCTAAATTGCAAAAGATTTTTTGGTGCAATTTTCATAATTTTATTGAATTTACTTTGCATTTGGCGCATAATAGCGATGAATATTGAATTTTAATGTAGCTATTTTATATTGAAATAAAATAAATATAAATATATATTTGAAAATTTGTCTTGCCTAAAGTGACCCTTTTGAGAAAAAAACAATGGCGATAGAGAAGAAAGTTTCAGAAAACCTCTCCCCATGCTTCTTTCTCTCTCTCTCTCTCTCTCTTTGATAAGTTATTTCTATAGCTCAGTATTTGCTTAAACTCATCCACTTGACTGGAATTAAATATTTTATAATTTAATTTCCTATTCCTTTTTACACCATAGTATAATGGTAAATCCACCATTACCCAAAAATATTCACCATACGCCAAATCTTGGAAAAACAAATCGATACGTACGGCTATGTAAACTGACGTTAAACAATACCAAAAGCTCCATCATGATCGAGAAAGACTCCTCAAAGCCATTCGATACCGAATGAGCTTTCAGATGAGGCAATTCCTTGTCATGTGAGTTCTTTAATACGAGCTACAGAGTTGAATAGAGAAGGTAAAATCTACTATAAGAGGGTACAGCTGCTGTCGAACACCGATTATAAAGATAAATAAAGAGTCATCGCATTGGTAACTCGGCTCCCACTTCACTGTTGATAGTCATAGATAATTTCATATAATTGGGAACCAGCATTAATACCAACAACATGGAAATCCAATACAGAATTGACAGATGCTCCTTTACCATAGACTGAGTAGACAATTGATAAGTCCATACTCTACAAGTCGCCCATCATTCCCATCCAGCTTTATGGTACGGATGCCTGATAACATCTGATGAGTCGATGAAGTTTTCGGTAGAAAGGTTATGAGTAAGATTTATGGTCCTCTGCGTGTTGAGATCGGTGAATACGACAAACGGAGGAACGATGAGCTGCGACATAGTTCAGCGAGTCAAAAGACAGCGGCTATACTGTCTCTTTCATGAGTTCCTGATAAGAAAACTCTAGCTTTGAAGGTTTTCGATTCACTACCCGCCGGTTGAAGAAGAAGGAGAGGAACACATCCACATTTTGGAAAGACCGGGTAGAGAAGAACCTGGCTGTAATTGGTATTTCCATGTTAACCTGCCTACGACAGTTAAGGAAAAAAAGAAGAAATATGAATGTATTTATTTTCCACAGAGCACTGTCTTGCATCTCACATGTGCTTAAAAGCTTGACCATTTCATTGCGAGGATTCCCTGCGGCATGTGCGAGTGCTGCAAGTCAATCAAATCAATCGTCTGTAAAAACCACAAATTACTTACAATCAATAGGACGTAAGGAGCAGCCTAATTTGATTGCCAACGTGCTTTTAAACTCCACATGCTTAGAATTCTTTTCAAAAGCTCAGAATGTGTGCGGATGATGGAAGCTTCTTATGATTGATAGCTAATCATTCATTCATGTGCATTACATTTGTGTTCAGCACATTATACCGATTGGATTGCAGTGAATTTTTAGTGGAATGTTATAGGCTGCGATGCACTTGGCTAAACAGAAAATTTACTAACAAAAGCCTGCAATATGGTAAAGGTTAGAGCAGCTGAGTGCAACTGGTTGGTTCATGGACTGCATACGCCGATAGTTTTGGATTACGCACGCTTAAGGCTGCACTTCCGAGGGTATGAATTACTGCTCAGTTGAGTTGAGTGAGTTAAACAGCAGGAGATCTGTCGAAAAGTTGGGACCAAAGCCCAGTGCGACCTTAACGCACCATTCGAACTTAACGCTCATTTACTGTCCTCGGTTTGTTGGATGTTGTGAGCAGTATAACGATCAAATCCATGATGTAAATAAATGAACCACCATAATGAACAATCCCCAGAAGAACGGACTCATTAGGTTGGATTTTCGGTGAGTTTAATTTCCTGGAACGTTTATGAGCTCTGACTGCTGCGTTTTGGAAAAGAAAGTTAAGAAAAAATACTGCAAAAGGTGGCCCAATGGTAATCCTGAACTACAATAGGATGGACTATTGCAAGGCCTTCACTAACTTTAATGAGGCCCGATAGCGCATACCAGCAGAGGTACAGATACTCGATATGGATGAGTGACAACTTAATCACAGGATCAGTGACGGAACCTACTCAAAGGAGCGTGTAATAAGCATATCCATTTGCTTACTGGGCATGAGTCCGTCGATTGTCTAGATTTAAGAGTAATCTCAGTTACTTTTATATATTTTTTTCGGATAGCCAAGCATCATTTAAAGCTCTGGTATCTGGAACAGTAAAACCTGCAACGACAGATTGCTGCTCTGAACTTATTATAAGTGTCTGTATATAGTAGCTTAGTTGGTATTGAGATGTCGGACGATCTTGTAGAGCTTGGTCATGCCACGCTCCAACCGCAAACTTACTATGAGTTAATTGTTGTTGTTGTAGTGGTTAAATAAACCCACAAGAAAGTATGCGACGCTAGCTGATATCATCTAACGAAAGGCTTAGAAAACGACCTGATTCGTCAGACTCGGATCACAGGCGATCGAACAGCATTTTGCTGAAGTAAGTAAAAGACATGGCAGACGAACTAGCAAGGGAAGGAACCCTTCTATCTACGATAAGACACGCACACGATGCTGGTTTACCTCTGTCCACCACTAAGTACATGCTTAAACTGGCCTTCACAACATAAGCTGACTAACGATAGTTGAACGAGATCACGTGTATAGTGACCAGAGAGCTATGGCCGAAGTTGAACTTGAAAAAATGTAGACATTTTATCCTTCTGGACCGGTTCTTCATTAATATAACGACTGGTGTAATAACTGGACACTGTTTAATGAGGCTTCACGGAAATAGGATGGGCTATTACTCTAACGATTTCTGCCGCGGCTGTAGAGAGGAAGAAGGGGAAGAGATCATCGAGCACTACCTCCAGCCTTGACATCCGCGCGACACAAGTTTCTTGAGAAAGACTTATTCGACTGTCTCGCTGAGTTGTCCCCAGCGAACATTGGAAAACTCGTTGCCAGCAGCCGCATCAACTCAACTCAACTCAAGTAAAAGACTCTAGAGGCGACATCCTTTGGAGAGTTAAGCGAAATAGCAAGAGCACTGATTCGTCTATTGCTCAGTTTCTATAACTTCACTTAATGGTTTGACTAACCCAATCCGCTCTTCTAGGCATGCTGAGAGGTATCACAATTAGCCCATTTGGTGGCTTATTTGGAGCTCAGCAACCACTGTGAGCCAAGAATAAATATGTACACGATTTTGTTATCGATTTATACATATATGGAGCCGCTTCGAAAGTAGAAAATTTTGCCGAAGAAAATATCAAAAATTGAGAAGTCAAAAGTAATCAAAATCATAGAAAATTTTTTATATATTTTACACCAGAATTTTTATTATTAAAAATACAAAAAAATAAAACAAATAACTACTAAGATCCTCTTAAAATGGAACCCAAACAGGATGATAATCAATTCGTAATGTCCGGTGTTAGTGATGCGGAACGCGATTTCGGTCACATATCATCAATGCTGCGTTGGAAAGATACGCGCTTCTTCGGTCCTTCGCCACGCAGTTTCTACAATGCTGCCGATTTCTTCATGGAATATGCCACGCAGCGTATAATGGTGCGTCTGCGACGTGCCGATGTGAGCTTAATCGGTTATGCAGAATTCAGTTATTATCCGCCATTGGGTGCGCTACCGCCCGACTGTTGGATACACTGGTTGAAGCATCACTTTTGGTGTGTTGCAGAAACTAAGCTATTGGTTTTGGTTGTGAAACTTTGGTATCTTTACAGTATTAGCAAGGAGTATCCACTCAATTGGGGCGACACAATGTTCTTTACGCGCTTCATCTTCAATCCACGTTATAATCCTATGCTTTTGCAACGCATTCTCATCGAAATTTTTCATCGGGAATTTAAAATTCGTTACATTGTGATATTGCAAATGCCGGAAGATCCTAATTTGGCGCCGGAAGGTGGGATTTTCATGTTTTGTTAACTTTTTTATATTTTTATTTTTGTATTATTTGTATTTGTTTTTTATTTTATTGTTCCACTAGACACACCTTGCTATGACGTGCTGCATGGTTTCACCACAGTTTTGTATCCACGCGCTTTTAGCGTAAAAAATTGTCGAAATGTTCAACGCCTTCATATAATCCATCGGAATCGTGTCATTGAACGCATGCGTTACCGGAAAGCTTTGTGAGTAAATGTTTCCTTAGTGAAGAGTTTGTCAAGTTTCGTGGAGAAAAAAGACTCAGCTAAAGTTTAAGTAAATAACTGCGCCTAAAACTATGCCAAGCCTTTATTTAAGCGCTTTTTAGAGCTTTTCTTGTGCTTTTAAATTAGTCAAAAGCATTTTACACTGTTTGCAATTTTCTCCATAGCGAAATTGTAGCTAGCGTATTTTTTAATTATATTGTAATAATAAATAATAAATTCTATTAATCGCATTTTTAAATATATATATTATCACTCTGTTTACAGACCCGAGGATAATGATGATATCGTTGAAGTGATTGATGTGGATCGTCCGGATTTACGTGAAGAATATGGTGATTTTTATATCGCTGAAGAATTGCAAAAAGAAATTGATGAAAATGATAATCATAATACTTTTATCGCTTGTGAAGTAAGCTTTAATTGCAAATAATGTATATTACATAGCTCTTAGTCCAACTTATGATTATTCGCTATTATGATGTGATGTCATGGGTACAGCAGCTTTTCTTTGCTAAATGTGATCGTTTCTGCTTCAAGTCGACACCGAATCAGTCCAGTAACTCTAAATAATATTCGCCGGTACTCATTTCATCCTTTTCAGTGTAGTCGAGATGTAATTCATATCTGGTGCATTCCGGAAAACAGTGGCCCAACACCCAAATGGCCATTCTCCTTTGCCGCCATTGATCCATATCTGCAAAGAAAGACAATTGCCTACATTGTGCCTTAATTTCTGATATAATGTCAAGAATCCTTGTTACGTATGGTTGTTTCGGGCGACCTGAATGCTCGACATCACTTCTATTGTGTTACTATGTACCATACCTCAGTCCTTTGCTTCCTCAATTCGGCTCTATACAAGCTGTCAAAGGCTACCTCACAGCCAGGCGCGGGTCTACGTGGTTTATTCGAATACTTACTGTGCGCAACTCTCACGACAGCCGGTTCTACGCACCGGAGTTGACCAGGATTTTAACCGGCCAAGGGCTGTCAGCCTTGCGGCGACCGCTACAATAACAACAACAACTTTATTGTTGATTTCCCGTTTTTTTTGATAGCCATTCTAAATATATTATCTTGTCCTTAGACTTATACCAAACTAGAGCAGTAAAAGGTATTATTTCAACGATTGCCGTGCAGAGGGCAGGTAAAAGATCCCAGGTGCAATTCAACATCCTCAAATAATATCCAAGCTCCAGCTGTTAACTGGCCTCTCCGAGCATTTGTTTGAGCCAAGGTGAATTTTCGTTTTTCATTGACCTCTTTAATCAGATCCTCAAGTTCCAAACTCTTACGGCTTACTATAGAAGAAATATCGTTGTTGTTTTTTTGTAGCAGCTTGTCTAACCCCGCATCAGTAAGTCATCAATGTCATCTAGTGGAAGATTCATGAAACGAGTTGCTTCTTCGGGCTCGGACTAGAGGGAAAAGAGGGATAGATGAGTTGGTTTCAGGGTACAAAAATTTGGTTAGTGTCTTGTGGGGGTTTTCATTGCATCCAGGACGTACGTTGCGTATCACGGGGTCAAGTCTGAATAAGTTGGAATTTAGTCGACTTCAATATCTAGATCTTATTTGTGCCAGTATAACTTGGGACTCTCGAGACACGTCATTCAATGGAAGAGGGTTCAAGAAGGTGTCAACGGACTCTCAGTAAATGGCGTTTAAAGACCGCCTGTTCAGCGGTTTTTGTGCGTGGTGCCGAATGCAGTCCTGGTAGTCAAGCATTTTCTTCCTGATGTGTCTAGGTGGTGGCACGGCTCCAAGTAAATGTCTGTTGGGGTACTCCCTATGCTTACACAGCATATCATTATGCTCCTTAACTCGTGGCATGGATGCCATGGCGACTTCAAGATGTTTCCTGTCATAATCCTAAGGGCGGTATTCTGACAGGCTTGTAGCTTATTCATCTGCGTCTCGCTAGTCCTCGGCGTCCATATCGGAGTAGCATACTTTACGATCGACCGGACAATTGCCATGTATGTTCGACCTTTCGGTGCTGCCGGTTAACGCTTTAAGGATTTTGTTGAAGCTCACTAACTTTAGGGCCATTGCAGTCGTATGTGGAATGAAGGAATGAAGGTTGCAGAATATGGCTTACAGTAGTTGTCGGAATATTTACGCCATCGACTTTCTCATTGAGTTCGAACCGGTATTCCTTCGTCCAGCTAGTGATAAGAGTAGCAGAAGATTTTGCAGGCTGTCGCTGTATTCGTCGTGTGAGTAGGCTAGACGGAAGTGTGGTCTTTATTAGGAATCTATTAACCGCGAAATGCCACTCCAGCCTATAGTCTGCCTCTTGTACATCTTGCGTTACTACGTTTAATCTCACTTGTGATTCGATTTTACTGCGGCTTAGGAAGGTGTGCGCATAATCCAAGAGGCAACATTTGTCAAACATAAAATTGTATTAAAACACTAGTCTAAAATTAGACTCCATTTTATTAGCTGCAACATCAAACCGTCGGCTTCATTTGGCTCAACGACGATGTCAGTGTACTAACCTTAGTTGAGAATTTCGAATGCGAGGGCTTTGGTAACATGATCAAATATAGTAAAGATCAACCTTATGGTGAGAAGCGTTTAGTAGTTACGTAAGTATATAAAAATATTCGAAATTTGCCTGTACGAGTATTTTGCTGAGACTAAAAATAAATCACTTTCAGTGGCATTGAGAAAAAGCCACCCTCAAAGCTTTTCACAACGGAGGTGGTCGACGAAATATATGATCAAGAATTGGAGCGATTAATTTCGACTTCGAAAAATTCCGAATCAAGGTAAAATATTGAAATTTTGCAAATAAAAAAATTTATCTATTGTAAAATTTATCGCTTTCTTATACAGCGATCAAACTTGTTCGCGTCCAACATGTCCGACTACGAAAGGCGATAATATAATCTCCACCGTACGACGTTCCGAGCGTCCCAGTTTCAATTACGGCATAAACGAGACGAGTGTTAAATATTTTTTCCTGCGTGAGGAGTTCTTTCGGAAAATGGAATTAATCAATTTGTGTATGTAAAAGCTAAACGGTCTTCGTTATAACGAAATCTCAAATTATTTAAGGAAAAATTCCATTTCTTTTTTGCTCTTTTCAGATTTCAAAAGTCCCGAACACTATCAAACGAGTTTTCGTAAACGCTTACGCATTCGTTATAATATACCCGAAGCGTATGACGAAGCTGAACAGGGTGAATTCCCATTCGATACATATTCCAATGTGTTCGCCATCAAATTGCTGGGTATTAGCGAGGCGACTGACACTCGATTTGCCTCACGTTTCATTGCGACCGCTTTCACAGCACATCCCGATCGTGATTATTGTCTTATATCCATACCGAATAAGATAAAGATATCGAGAAGTGTTGAAATGTTACTGGGATTTTTTGTGGTGAGTATAGAATGTTTCTTTTACCTTGCCCGAGAGTAGAGGCGAGTGAGTTGCAATGGATTTTCAGTCGGCTAGAGGTCTGTTGAAACTCCCACCCCACATGAGCACCGTGCCTACAGAACACTGACACCCTCGTCTCATCGGAAGCACCTTGGTACTTCGCTTTCTTCAATTCACGAAACGAGTAAAAAAGTTTACACTGTTCTCGAAACCTGAACATGAGAGCGAAGAGAGTACATATTGATGAGTGCATAAGTTCGTGCCCGATTTCAAGTGCAAACTAAAATTGAAATTTTTTTAAGAAAGCGCTTTTATTAATCAATTATGTATTCGCCATCATGTTCGGCAATCCACTCCCAACGTTCAACCAATTTACGGATGCCTGATTCATAGAAATCGCGCGGTTTCTCGTTGAAAAGGGTATCAAGGTGGTTTTTGACGTCTTCCACATTTTTAAATTTTTTTCCATTCAAATTGTTCTGCAGCGATCGAAACAAATGATAATCAGAAGGTGCAATGTCGGGTGAATATGGGGGATGCGGCATGATTTCCCAATTCATCTCCTTCAGTTTGGCCAGGGTCGGTTTTGCAACATGTGGCCTGGCGTTGTTATGATGGAAAAGAACTCCTTTGCGATTGGCCAAAATCGGACGTTTTTCATCAATTGCTTTCTTCAATTCGACCAATTGCTGACAATACTTGTTGGCAGTGATCGTTTCTCCAGCTGGCAAGAGCTCAAAATAGATCACGCCTCGGATATCCCACCAAATGCACAGCAGTACCTTCATCGGATGCAATCCACCTTTCGACATCGGTTCCGCCCCTTCGTGTGCCTGTTTCCATGTTCTTTTGCGTTGAACATTGTTGTACAGGACCCATTTTTCATCACCAGTCACGAGCCGATCCAAAAAAGGTTCGTTTTTGATCCGTCGAAGCAAAGAAATTGCTGTTGACATACGGTCCACTTTGTTCTTTTCACTCAACTGATGTGGCACCCATGTATCGAGCTTCAAAGTGTACCCAACCTTTTTTAAACGACGAAACGCAGTTGATTTGTTGACGTTCAATTCACTGGCAACCTCTTCCGTCGAAATACGTGAGTTATTCGCAACTAAAGTCCTTAGAACATCGTCATCAAGCTCAGAAGGCCGTCCACTGCGAGGTTGATCTTCGAGGTTAAAATCTCCAGAACGAAATTTCGCGAACCATTTCTTTACTGTGCGGAGTGCTGGAGCACGGTCCAAATAAACTTCGCGAATATCTTTAGTTGCAGCGCCCACTGTTTTTCCTTTGCGGAATTCGTATAACATAATATGACGTATAACATAACATTCCATGCGTCTTTTCACTAAGCAACTCAAATCAAAATGAAGTTATTTTATGCTTGATTTACAGTTCAGACTGTCACCTTTCCAACGATATATAATATGTATATATTTCTTTCACGAGCGCCACTCTCAAACGATTCGTACGGCATCCAGCGGAATCGGGCACGAACTTATGCACTCATCCATATTTTCCTAACTCTTGCATTTAAGTTCGATCCAAATGAGAGGAACTACTTTGTTGGCCTTTTTCAAAGACTTTGCTCTACTCTGTGTGTGACGAAATGACAAAATTATAAAATCGAATTCTTATGAATGCCCATCCGAAAGGTAGAACGCATGGCTAACTACTCGGCTACGTCGTTCGAGTATATCCTAAGAATATTATTGCAGAAAAGCTAGAAACCTTGCTGCGAGCTTCAGCCAAATAGATGCTCTTCTCAAAAGCTAAAAGTAGAAAAATCGACGATCTTTATGAACTATAAGCTCTCTACGCTAGCTGCTACTTGCCACAAGTATCTGCTGCTTTAGTTTTAAGGCCAGGGTCTTTCAGTATACAGTATTTCCTTTACTCCTTTAGACCCTCGTTCCCCGTCCCGGCACTCGTATCGACGACACCGTGTACATCATAAATCGTAGCACAATTTTCGGTCATATGGGTGTATTGAATCTGTTGCCCGAGGATGTGATCGTTATCGATAGAATCTTGGAGAAATCGAGCGCAATGCTCAATAAACGCGCCTCCACGTACGCGGTTTATGGTCTCAAGCAATCGTTTTTTCTGCCACCTGAAACCTATGCGGAAGCCAAACTCGTGAGTCAAGTTATCCTAGATGTCTTTAATAATCCCATGAGTGAATTTCATTTCCTAACAATACGCTGCGGTGATTCGATGCGTTCGATGGAGAATAATGTCATCGTGGGCTTTGTTATAGTGAGGTATTTGAAGAGAATGTGTGTGTTCATATCTTAAAGAAATCAAATTTATTATCTTCACCCACAGACCTTTCTTTCGCTTACAAGAGCTCGACTATAAATTTGTTTTCTCACGTCGTGAAGGGTCTTTCAAGAATATGCCCGGCGAAATTGTATTACTGCGTCTACATCCAAACTATCACTGGGAATCGGATGCCATATTTAGACAAATATCCTGCGCCACGGGTTACTGGGAGTTCTACTATGCGGCGACAACTATGGTGAGTCTGAGATTTGGGTTAGTATAACATGGGGTTGAACGTCAGGGAAAGGCAGCCTTAGAGCTCTAGGGTGGCATACATGTCAAGATATGGTTAGTATACTGAAGAGTTAAAGCCTGGTGGTCAAAAAACAAATATGACTGAATCAAGTCAGTATGGGTAGGAGCTACTGCAGGTGTACAGAACTTATAGTAGTCTCACGAGCCTGCTAAAAGTCTTCATCAACATTCTTTCCACATCCTGCCCAGTTTCTTTCAAAAAAAAATATGGAGAGACAAGAGAAGGTTTGCTTGAGTCCGGTGAGCTTTAAAGTTTCCCCATAGATGAGAGCTCGATGTTGTAACAAGGAGGCCTACATGAGCTCCAACAGTGGACTGGGCTTAATCAATTTCGATGGGATCCCAAAAGATTTGTTAGCAACTTTCAGGAGAAATTTTCTAGCTATCCAACTGAGAAACTTGAGAGGACTCTCTCACGTTCTTTGGTTTCAGCAAACATTTAAGAGCTTTTACTATATCCTTATCGTTCCATAAAGTTATTCTTTCATAATATTTCAACCTACATTACCCTCTCTCTCCGCATAGACTCACATCAAACCATTAACCAATGACTTGGTCAAGCAAATGCAACCCATCGAACCGCGACCCATCCCACAAATACACCGCCACAAATACAACAAACCAAAGTCGAGAACATCGCAACGACTCAGTGAGCAGTTGAATAATACAGAAGAGAATATTGCGCTATACCACCACAATCTGCTACCATCCAAGGCATATGGCAATCACGAACCGATCATTATAATTGGCTTTAATAGTTTGACAAGAGCGCTGCTGCGTATGTTGCTCTTCAACTTTCAGAAATCGAAGTAAGTAGAAGCGAAGAGACTTTGGGAGCGTATATTAACTCTCTCTCACTCTCTTTCTCTCTCCCTCTCTCACTCTCTTTCTCTCCCACTCTCTCTTACCTTTAGCATAATGAACTGTCACTGCTGCGTGCCGCGTCTGCGTGTCATCGTCGTTGCTAAAAGAGGTCTCGTAGAGAGCGCCTATGATAGTGATTTCGAATGTAGCATTTGTGCGAATCAGAGTGACTGTTATATTAATTTTGAGAATGCAAATAGTTTCATACGTGATACGACGCGTTGCATGGATTTTCGGAAGTACGCTTCATTTGTTAGTTCAACGGTGAAGAAGATCAAAAGGTAAATTCAAGTGTACCATTTAGAAGGAACAACCCTCTCAAAAAGCATCGACTCAGTTTAAACTATTAGCTGTTTGGAGCCTTTAGTTAGACTTTTGGCGGTAGACCCAGAAAAGCTCAGTACATATAGAGAGAGAGTCAAGCTCTTGACGATTTTATAGTCTCATATTGATTGAGATCTCTCTCTGTGAATCGTTCTAAACCCGAGAGAACTCCGTCCCTTCATATTGCGCCAATTTCATTTTGTACAATACTTTGTGGAACTTGAGTCAATCGTCTTCAAAATTCACCGTAGAAATTTTTGTCCGATGCCTTTCTAGACGGTCAACTGCCTTAGCTTCAAAAAATAGTAATGCGCGATGATTAACCTAGAGAGTCTCATGAAATCTTCGAATGGAACTTAGCAGAGTGACCCTGGTATAACATGGACTCTATGGCCCAGCAACGCCTCTCGCTGAATAGAGCCTGGAATAGGAAAGCCAATGAATTTATGATTACGATCTGATGGATGCTGCTGTTAGGGATTATGGCTTAGAAGCAAGGGAGAGGATCGAAAAACCAAAGGCTTTAGAGACCCGGGTTCATAGTCACTGCCGCAGTAAGGGCAGAGGATTGGGTGGGGTGCCCTGATTAGCTTTTAGGAGCAACCTCGGATAAAAAGAGAACGGCGGGACCCATTCTCCGAGCAGACCAAATTCATTGGAATCTCGCACATGAGCGACGGTCACAACTTGTAAAACAGCTGGTACCTACAAAAATAGAAATCCACGCACCGCTTCAGGTACGATCAATCTCAGGCGAGTCGAGCCCGAAAAATACTGGAAATAGAGGGTACTGCCAGTTGAAACCAACCAAACTCTTAGTGGGGCTGAATCCAAAATGGATCCAAGATCACCAGAGATATGAAAAGGGCTCTTCTTTTTAAGGAGACTAGTACAGAGAATAGAAATTCCTTGCAGAAAAGTGTTTTATGAACAGCGACAGGAGCCGGTAAGGAAATGAGGACTCTTAGAGACCCAGTTAATGTCTGAAAATTGTACGCTTAAGCGACTTGTATCTTCAACTACCCCTCATATTTGCTGAGAGATCTGAAGGGAGCATGTTATGTAAACTCCTGTTCACTTAATGAGAGGCCGTTTACTGCTGGCGTTTACCTTGATGTCATCTTCAGCCGAGTATAATTTTTATAAAGATTTGGTTTGATTGAAAGGGCAGTTCGGAAGAACACCGGACTGCATGTGACCGCACTTTAGGTTACTTTAGAACTTAGCGGACTGAAGTTTTAAGATCCTCATTCATGTATTTCTCGTTCCACCTACTTTTTACACAGAGAAGACAAAACCATCGTGCTGGACAACGGCTGTGAGTTGTACTATGGAAAACTAATTTTCGCTATGAGTCAACGTTTCGGTGTACCACCAGCTTTACAACGTGAGCAACTGCCCGCCAATTACATACACATTAACAATCGTTTCGACAAGATCACCGCCTATCACAAACTGGAGGCGTTACGAAATGATCAAAACTCGAATGACATCAACATCATTGTATTCGGTTCACGTTTGAGCGCTTATGAGTTCATCAATTTCCTGGTGACACACAAAATACCACCACAAGCCATACGATTGGTCTTACCGTACGACAAGCGTGCCTCCAAGGCATACTTACAGCATAATATCTCGAATATGGATGTAAATATCGAGTTGATATTACAAGACATGGTTGAAGATATGGGCGTAACGGTGGACTCCTACTGGATTTTGAAGAAATGGATTTACTATTTTAATGAGAAAATCATATCCCATGCAGTTTTCGAACATTATCCGAATGGTACACTTATGACTATGCCTTGTGATCTCTTCGTCAGCTTTCATACGCATGTCATCGGCACAGAGATTATGGATTGTGAGTGAGGGGAAGTGAGAGAGGGATTGTGTGTGAGAGAATTGATTTATTTCTATAAATTTCTTCTTGTTTTTGCAGTAATGGAAAACACGGGCATTGAAATGGAGGGATTGTCGGTTTTAATCGATGAGGAGTTTCGCACCAGTGATCCACATATTTTTGCTGTTGGCAATTGTACGCGTCTGAGGACAGAACCGAATCATCAGTACAAGCATGTGGCCAAAGATGAAATTGCAATGAAGGTATGTTAAATTAATTATTTTTCTAATTTATGTTTGTTTATTTTTTTTTTTTTTAGTGCGATCTTTATAAATATAATAGGGAATCATGTGTTACGGGTTCATGTGATATGACAGATTACCTTATGATATTGTGTATCATATTTCTGAAAATTTATCTGAAATTTAATTATTGTTTCAATTTATTATTTACACTTTTAAAGAAACTTCATTTAAGCGAGTGTGATGTCATGTCGTGTGATGTCAGCGTGTGACGTCACGTGACTTGTATTTATAAACGCTATCAGTGAAAGTGGTGAATAATGCGATATTTTATTTCGATTAATAAGTTACAAATTTTCAAACTTTAATATTTTATTTTGTTTTTAATATGTTTTTCTTTTTACAATACGATGTGATGTTTTATTTGTGATACGAATATGATAAGCCTCCTTCGAATTTAATGACTTTTTCTTCTATTTAATGATATATGCATCATGTGATAATGAATCAATGTAATGGCATCCTGTAATTTTTATGTCAGAGTTGTTTGTCATAACATAAATAGCAAAATCGGGCAGTTGACGTGACATCACATGATGTGTTTCGCTGCTATATGGTACTATGTGATAATGTGATGTTCTTAAAATTTTAAATTAATTTTTGATTTTTTTGCTCTAAGAAAGATATTGAACGTGCAACAATTTTCTTCAAATTGTTGACAAAAGTCACACGCTGAACATGTGATGTGATATATCCTATATCACGTGACATAATCACAAAAATGGTTTTTAGAAGTAAAAAAAGTTTGAGCTCTTCGATTATGCTTTTGTGTTATCTTAAAGTAAATTTACTGTAAAACAATATCAAATGATGTTATCGCATGATGTGATGTTATGTGATTTGTTGTTATGACTAAAAGTTTCATTGCTTGCCTTTTCCTCTATTGAAGAACATATTATACATATTACATTGGTTTTTATGGGTTTTCATGTCAAACCATGGAAGCTTCCTAACATAATGTGATATCATATAATATAATGTCATGTGATACCTTGTGATATAAAGTCATGTGATCCTCTATAATTTTGGTCATGTTTGTTAAATTTCATTTTATATAATATAACCAAAAGAGATTCATGGTTCATTAATTTTAAAGACTCTCGTTTGATTATTGCAACGTCCCGTGATTTCAAATAAAATAACATAATATGATATCTTGTGATGTGATCATACGAATATGATGTCATAATTAACATTTTTCACTCTGAATATATATATATATATATTTTTTTGTTAAACTCAATTCTCTGTTCTAATATCATTTATAAATAGTACATAATATTTATTTGATATAGGTATGTGTGTTTGTGAAAGTCACTTAGTAAGAAAGTCATATGATTATTATGCGTATGATGTAATGTGATTTGATAAATAGTCATATGATTTTACCAAGAAGAGAATAATTTTTCAATAAATTTGTAGATTGCAACAATAAACAAGCAAAAAAAATCTCTGTAATATCCCATAGTGTCATATGATATGATGTCATGTGATATGATGTGACATTAAATCACATGATGTTGCTGCAATTTTTTTAAATTTCATTTTTTTTCGTACTTTCAGCTACTTCACAGCCTCGACCTCTACGAGGATCTAGAGCCTGAATACTCGGAGAAATATTTAAGACCAGTTTACTATCAAGCACAATTACCATTAGGTCATTACATGGCTAAAGCGATCTTACCCAAACGTTATATAGCAAATCATTTGGATAATACTTATTTACTCACACTCGTTACCTATGATGGCAATTTCTCACGCGTACGCATCAATGAGCATGGCATTGTAGTGGAGATCACATGTGTCACCAAAAGGGTATCAGTAAAAGTTTTTAAAGCTGAAAAATTCTTTTTAATTTTTTTTTAATTTTTTTTAATTTATTTTTATTTATTTTATTTATTTTTGATTTTTTTCTCTAGAAACGCAGTTTTGATCATCTACAATATTTTGTCGGTCATCACGAGTCCTTACTTAATGATTTGCACTCACGTTGGTATCTGCGTGAGATCACCAGTTTCGTGGACTTCTTCGAAGAACCTTGGACCGAGCTGATCATGCATCGCAACTTTGACGATTTACGCAGCAGAATTCGTTCGACATGTGTAGAAGTGGCCAAAGAAATTTTAAATATGGTAGGGTATTCACGAAGAAGAGGAGCTGATTTAATATAAAAAAATGGTCTTCTACTTTTGCAGGACATAGGACTCGAACGCAGAGGTCGCAAGCAACTGATGAAACGTCAGATGGCCGATTCGGGCTGTACGGATGAGGTTGAGAAAACTTTGTTGCGATTTCTGCGCAAACATCGTGATGATTTCATATATCCTTTCGCACTGCCAGAGGACTTCCATTTGAATATCAGCAGCAAATTGAATGTTTAATTATTTTTTACAAGAATTTTATGATTTTTTTAATAATATCTCTTTTATATGAATTTAGTAAAATTTTATTTTATTTTATTTTATTTAAATTTAAACACACTTTTTGGAGTAAAAAATTCGCTAAGCATGGAAGGAGCACTTTGTCACGAATTGCTTCGCCAGCGCACACTGCTCGTTCTCGTTCCAACGATGCGCTGGACAATTCTTGAAATACTCCATATACGTACAGCCGAGCAGCATGCCGGAGAAGGGACTACAACCGCGTCGTAGCGCAGCCGCACCGCCACCAAGCGACGTTTGTTTGAGTGTTTGCATTTTTTGCTGCACAGACGGTTCGCATTTCTGATATGCCTGCAGCATAGTGTTCACATAGATGGTGTCATTGCTGAATTTCGTTTGGAGGTGTTTTCGCATGGCTTCATAGTTGATCTTCTCGGGTTCTTGCATGTACTGCAATTGTTTCAGTATGCATTCGGCGAAGCACTGTTGAGAGAGAGAGAGAGGTAGAGAGATAGAGAGAAAGAGAGATAGAAAGGGATAGTGTGTATTTTAAGTCTCAAAATTTCTTTCTTTCTAAACTTACCGTAGCGGCTTCCACTGTCGGTGGTCCATTTCCTCGTTGTCGCGCAAGACCCATGCGCTGAGCACAGGCCTCAACGGTTGGATCGCGACCGCCATCTTTACAGCACTGCGCGGGATCCTGAGTGGAAAAGGGAGAGACGGAGAGAGAGAGAGAGTAGAAAAAAAGAGAGTGCATATTTATTCATGAAATAGCAAGGTCATACAAAATCGTTTTCGTCTAGTGATTCCATCCAATGCGTCTTTCTTATTTAAGTCTGATCTAATTCATTCCTATTCTTATCTACGTACGGTGGAAAGGAGAAACGATGAGTGTGCTTTTGTTGGTCAATTAGAAAGAAATGGAAAGGATTTTTCATGAAAATCGTCTTTAGATTTGCTGCAATTCCTTCATGAAGGTCATAAGCTGAACCCTCAGCTAGTTCTATGATGGGCTTCTACTCAAAAACATTAATTAACTTTTGACGGAGCTTGCTTCTGAAAACGATAGGCTTTTTTCGCTTTTATGACTTAGCCAAGGACATACCAGCTTAGAGTATGTAGAACAGAGATAAGATTTTCCGATATGGACAGCCCAGTCAAAGAATTAACATTGTTTTCCCACTCCAGCATTCAACTCTCAAGCGCTGTCCTTCCTTCTTCAAGCATTCCTTTGATTGATGGTACATTTACGCATTTCTTGAGAAGAAGTCGTCATTAGTTTTGGTACACATTCACCAACATTCGGTCCACTTCTGTATACCAGAACTTATTTATAAAAAAGAAAATAAATGGCTCTTTCTCTCTCACCGAACTCATCACTCTCTTTTAGAGGTTAGAAAGCTCACAACTGCTCAAATCAATGCATCAAATGGTTGCCTTAGTAAAATGGGTCTGAGGAAAACTACTTCTTGTGAGGTCACTTTTGTATTTGACTGAACTTTTCCGTGAATTTCTGATGACTATAATCTCGCACATAAGAACAACTCTCCCAGTTTTGAAATAGCCAACCGGGAGAGGATGACGAGTGAGTGAGTTTGAGCAACGCACAACTCGCAGTGCTGAATAGGAGAAAAAATTTCCGAATAGAGAAGAGAGTGAATCATCATGTTTTATGAAATTCCATATACTAATATATTGCATATTGAAGATGTCCCCACAAGGTACGAGTAAAATATCTTTTTTATTAAATTATCACCTCCCTATTAAATGACCTTGTAGGAGAAACATATTCACTTAGATAAAATTCTATTTCACTTTTTTTCTAAGTCTTTCGTACGTCTTTCTTATGCTAAATTTTTGATTTATACTTTATTTTTCTCTATTTATTTATATTTATCGATTTATTTATTTTTATTATTTTTTTTCATACTGGGAAGAACTCTTTGGAACTTACCACTAAACGTGGCGGCCGTTGACAGTCTATTTCCACTGCTTTCGAGCACTGTGAAAAGAGAAATTAAATGTAATTTTAGTCTGCCAAAAAATAAAAATAAAAATAAAAACAGCAATTAAGTACTTTAAATATAATTATTATTATTTTTTTTTTTTGTTTTTTTTTGTGAAAATATCAACTCACATTAAAACCAAACACTGTTAAAAGCAAGAAGAATACACAAAACTTCCATTGCAGCATGATTTTCACTTTCATGAATTTGTAATAATATTTTAAATTTCCACTTTAAAACTCTACAAAGTTTCACTGTTCACACAATAATTATGGTCAATGGTCTATTTTAAGCCAAAAACTCCTTAGCGCTTTTAATAATTAGCTTAATCAAAAATTCTATGAAATTAAATATTTTGTTGGTGTAAAACGAAATAAATTTTTTTTATTTTAGATTTATTTTAATTTTTTAAAAATCTATTATTCTAGTTTTTAAATTTATTATTTTTAATACTTTAGTGTTTCAATTTATTTTTTAATAGTTTTTAGTATTTTTTTATTTAATTTTAATTTTAATTTTTAATTTTTTTATTTTTTTTTTTTAATTTTTTTTCTTTATTTTAATTTTAAATTTTTATTTTTTTTAATATTTTTTATTTTATTTTAATTTTAATTTTTTTTATTTTTTATTTTTTTTTTAATATTTTTTATTTTATTTAATTTTAATCTTTAATTTTTTTAATTTGTTTAATATTTTTTATTTTATTTTAATTTTAATTTTTTATGTTTTTTAATATTTTTTATTTTATTTTAATTTCAATCTTAAATTTTTTTTAGTATATTTTAATTTTAGTTTTTTATTTTTTATTTTTTTTAATATTTTTTTGTTTTATTTAAATTTTAATATTTTTTATATTATAATTTAATTTTATTTTTTAACTGTTTTTAATATTTTTTTATTTTATATTAGTTTTAATTTTTTATTTTTTTTTTAAATTTTTTATTTTATTTTAATTTTAAATTTTTATTTTTTTAATATTTTTTTTATTTTAATTTTAATTTTTTATTTTTTTTAATATTTTTTATTTTATTTAATTTTAATCTTTATTTTTTATTAGAATATTTTAATTTTAATTTTTTATTTTTTTATTTTTTTAAATATTTTTTATTTTAGTTAAATTTTAATTTTTAATTTTTTTAATTTGTTTAATATTTTTTATTTTATTTTAATTTAATTTTTAATTTTTTTATTTATTTTTATTTTTTTCTTTTTTTGAAAACACCCAATATTATAAACACTTACTCCACCAGAGTTGCTAGAGAATGAACTCAATTGTCGTTGATTGTTGCACATTTATACAAAAATCGTTAAAAATATTTATAAACTACAAAAAAGGCTGTAAAGCAAAGCAACAATAACAACAATAAAGCATATTTGGTGAAATGTTTATGAAGAGTAGTTTTCATTTAAATTTTGTGACGCATAATAATTGCTACCTATTGTTATTATTATTTTTTTACAATTTCTGTCTGCACATTTAAAGTCGCCAACCACGCATGACCAATGACCAACATTTCTTTTTTTTATAGTAAGAGCAACCCTCAGCCATGGAAAATTCTGTTTTGCTCCACTGTGCATACTGTGCAGTTTCGACTCTTGACAGGTCTGCTGTGTGCTGCTTCGTTTCTGCTGGTCATAAATGACATATAGGTATGTATGTATATTTATTAATACATATAGGTAGTTATTGACTTCAATCGGCCGATGTTTGGCGTCCGTGCGCGAAGGTTAATTTGACTCATTAGATGGTATGTCATAAAGTCATCGTATGCCAAGCCATGTCATGTCTAAAATGTAGGCAAAAAAAATAATGAAAGTGTATATCTAATTTTAATACCATAAATAAATATAATTATAGTTAAATGAACTTGAAAAAACTCTTTTTTAATTTTGGAAAATTTTGGGAAAAGTCGTTTGTTTTGTTTTGGTCAAATATTTCTAATTAAAAAATCACTTTCAGTGACGCGGTCGATTACCTACAAATTACTATTAACAGACTTACCTCAGGTACATAAGCGTATATAAATAGATATGTAAATTTGTAATTATAGTTTTATTAGATACATATACATACATATATACATACATACATATTAAAAAAAAGAGTGTTACAAATGCTCGTTTGCAGAAATTTTTAAAAAGAAATGAAAATAAAGCTGATCCCAGAAAAGCCACGAAAATAAATCACAGTGCAGAGGATATATGGTATGTACATGTCAATAAAGGATTTTTATAAACGCAAAAATCGTCCAAATTTATTACCAAAATAATGGTTTGCGGGTTGTGTTCAATATTCAGTCGACATAACCGCCCAGCAGAGAGAAGATTTTGCGTAAGGATCTAGGTTTGAGGGGCTAACAAAACTCAATTTGTGCAAGAATTGAAGCCCAAAGACCACAAAACGTGTCGCACGTTCGTGGAAAGGGCCCAAAAGGAAATGGAAACCGATTCCAATGAACTAATTAGCATTATTATACTTTCAGAAGTTTAACTGTATTTTTATGATTGACGCTTCATAACCGCTAACCATCTTGTGGTGTGCGTCTTGATATTTTTTAAGTGTCCCCAAATTGTTTCGACCCCGCCTTCGAGCGGCTGAAGAAATATACAAGGCCTGGTCAAGAATCGAATAAATGAGCCAGCCGCATGGTAGCTTCACTATTACTTCATGGCATGCAATACTTTTAGACGAGTTACCACAAGATGTGGTGAATATTTTCAACCAATTTCTACGAGATTTGGTGAAATCAATTGAATCATTTCACCTCAAATGTGGTAAAAACTTAGCTTTAGCAGAGATCTTATAATAATTGGTCGCTCTTACCCTTTATCCGAGTCAACACTCATTAAAGTTGTTTTTTCTGCGTTACCCTGTACCCAAAATGCTCACATTTCACAAGCAGATGTCGCCAGTGTCGCACATTTGACAACTTCATCTGCATTGTTTTTGCTCAGAGATGCCATACACACCAGAGGCTCGGTTATTGATGGATTTTCAATTCAATAGTTTATGAATATTATTTCATTATCACCATCATTTTCTTATATTCACAGCAAATACACAAATTAAATGCCTTGAAAATAGTTCATAAAATATACTAAGCCTAAAAAATTTTTAAACGAATGATAGACTTTTAAGATATATTTACTTGATGCATGATAGACTTATAAATTAAGAAAAATCTCTCCTATTAAAATTTAGTAAATATTTCAATTGAATGTCAGGTAAAAAATTTTAGAGCTTATGCTTAAAATTTCTTTTATTAATTTAATTAGTAACTAAATAAAAAACATTTTTTTATATAAAATAATTTAATCGTCAGTAAAGAGTATATTAATTATTAGCAGTATATTTTATAAAAAAAAAAATATTTTATAAAAATATATTTATAAAATATTAGAAACATTGCTTACAATTTTATTTCAAGCTGATCTTTTTCATAATTAAATCGTCTGTAGATAGTATCAAAATTGTTAGCAGTATATTTTATTAAAATAAAAATTTTGTAAAAAATATGTTCAAACATTTTTTACAACTTCATTTCCAGCAGTTATTTTTTCATATGAAAATATGTTTTTTTAACTTTTATTTTCATTTTTTTTGAAATTTTATTTATATGGACTATGAAACTCACTAAAAAAAATTGAAAAGATATAGCCGTTTCAAATTATTTAATAAATATACTCGAAAACAACAATAGTAATTCATTTTTGAGTTTTCAAACAATCACTAGTACATTTTTTCTAAAATATTGGGTCGTTAGCCTTAGCACTGCTGGCAACTCTGCTTTTCGCATTTATTTAATCAACAAGTCTGTCAGTGAAATGTCAAATTTCTTCAGTTTTTCTCTGTTGTGTTTTGGTTGTTGCCCCAATTTATTTTGCCGCGGTGCCTCGCGAAAAAACTACAAAATCAATAGTTATAAACAATTGAAAATAGTGGCATCAAGAAATATAAACAATAAAGTATCGATGTGTATTTGTGCTAATATAAAATCCTTTAGAAATTCGCTATAAATCACTAATTCGCTCGTCGCTCGTGCTGCGCTGGTCAACAGTGAGAGTCGCCCCTATTGGCATTTGTGCTGTTTTCGTTCATTAATCTCCCCACCAACCGCGCGCCGCAAAAAAAAATAATATAAAAAGCGTTATTTGTGCCAGGTGAGTCAATGAAGAAATCACAATTTACATATCATATGAGGTGATAAATACTAAATTAACAAAGTTTAAAGTCTAATTTGGAATTTGTAATGAAGTTCCTAACTAAGCAATAATTATTAAGGAAAATAAGCCTGTTGTTTATAATTAATTTCCAGTTGGATTTGGAGTTTACCAAATTTATAATTTAATAAAAAATAATCGATGTACATACATACATACGTACATTTGTGAAATTCCCTTAAGGCTAATGAACCAACTCAATCACGTCAGTGCAAAATTCACATAAATACTTAATAATACAAAAACTAAGCAGGAAAAACAGTATTCTTGAAGTTTAGTTTTTCTACAAAATACATTGGTTACTGCATATGTGTGTCTACAATTGTGTTATGGAAGTTATATTTATTAGCATTGGTGCATAATCAGCATATTTCCTTTGCTTACGGCAGAAGTGTTATGCTGCTGCAACAACAACACATTAAATTGTCAAAAACAGCTGAGTAATATTCTCCAACACATTTTGTTGGGCGGAATGGAAGGGAAGGCAATTTGCCGGTTTCGAAAAGAAAACTGTCAACTGAATTGAGTGAATTAATATATTTGTGAAAAATTATTTATCGACAGAACCAGTAGATAATAATATTAATTATTAATTTTTGATATAAGTTTTTAGCGAACTGAAGGCCTATTATATATACATATATATAATTGGTGCTTTGTAACCGCTGAAACGATTTTCGGCCGAGCTCCTCCTCCAAATTTGTGGTTTTGCGTCTTGATGTTTTTGCCCCAAATGGAGGGACCTACAGTTTATACTAAGCCGCCTCCGAACGGCTGATGATTTTTTTACGAGGAGCCTTTTTTTCATGTCTGAAATACACTTAGAGGGGTGGCATTCCCTGCCGAGGGGCGACCGCAATCAGAAAATTTAACTTAATTTTTTAATTAAATTAATTTTCCATAATTTTTGGTTTTTGGTGGCACCGGGATTTGAACCCGACCCATATTAATAAATCCTTTACATCAAGAGCTTATAAATATTTGGCTCCGCGAGGCGCTAAATACAGATACTGACCTGCTATGATAAAACGAAAAGTTGGTACGGATTATCAATAAATTCTTTGAATATGTTTTTGATCCAATTTATATCTTAATTGCCATTGCTTGGATCTTCTGGTTCCGCAAACTGGTTCCGCAGGGTGGCGACTTCTCCCTATTAATGTTTAATTTTTATGTTGTTGTTGTGGGACATCTGTCTAGTCATCGAGGTCATCTAACGGGTTGTCCAGGAAACGAGCTGATTCGGCGAGTGCGAGCCAAAGTGAGAGGAAGCTTGAATGAGTTTAATCTACTACAATAACCAGATCTAAGTTGTGCAGATATTGCGCGGAGCTCTCGAGGCAGTTCAGGCAGGGAGACAGAAGTTCAAGAATCAACTCCTTCAGACTCTTGGTAATGCCTGTCTGTAAGCTGTTCTGTCCACCGGTTGTTGTTGGTGATATTGTAAGTTGTCCTTTAGGTCGAGTACTCCCTTTCTGATGTGCCTGGGTAATGGTTCCACTTGTAATAGATGTATGTTGGGGTGCTCCCTACGGTAGCATCCCTGCAGAAATTGCTGTTTAATTTGTATGTCTCGAAACTCTGCACAACCAGATGCAGTCCCCCTATTCCGAAATCTCGAAGATTGCTCGACTTTGGTGTCCGACCTGGATATTCAAAACCTCTGTTTGGCAGTAAACTACTGCTTTTTTCCCCACCCTTCCCACCTCTTCACTATCAGACATCTACAACTCTCACAAGCAAATTCCTTGTCAGCCGTTTTCACCAGCTAGACGAGGGAATATCGGCAAAATCTGAATGCCAATGTCGATGACGTAAAATTTGCGACTGCCAAAAATCCAAGATTGCTGGAAACGACATTCTTCACTCCTTCACTACGCGATAGGCACTTAAAATACAAAACCGCAAAAAAATCATCAAGTCGGTAGTCGTTAGCAGCTGAAGTGAAGAAAATGCAATTTCAAGAATTTACCCGCGGTTACGCATGCCAATCGGAAGAGTAAACACGATTAAAATGCAATAGCTTCCGCGACAGTCGGATTTTTAACCGTCCAAAGACTATCATTACCACAAGATATTCCCCGAAAACCAATTTGAGAAACATTTTTGCGGTTACAACAACAATAGCAAGAACTAATGAACGCTGCTGGGATTTACAAAGCTATTAGTCAGCCGCTCTTAAATTACTTCAAGATGGATTGACGCCGTTGGACCAATGATCCGCAAGTATTGAAGCATCTTCATTGACGTAGGCACCGCTTACGCGATTGAAGCTAGAAGACTCTAAAAACACCGTCTTGATGACCAAAACAAAAAACCTCCTAAAGATACTTGTGTACCATTTACAAGTCTAGTATCTTTATATTTATATAGTAGCATAATGTAGCGCTTTGCTAGTAATATCAGCTGGGCTACCCCTATAGATGTCTGCTCAAAGCACCCAAACGCATTCGGCAAAATAATACTATACACGACGTTCAGTCGACAAGCCCTGAAAGACATCCACTGAAAGCAAACTGTTGCCTTCAGAATCCGCCCATTATCGCCTTCGTAAAACTGACCAGGGGTTCGAGCTATCCCATAAGAGTCCTGTCAAAACGCGACAGGCTGCCGATAAGCCTTGAAAGTCATTCACATAAAAAGAGAGTCCAACAAGGTGTAGCCCTCGGAATCTGACAAACATCGCCTACCTAAAATATATTGTAGAAGACTTACCTAAAACCCATCAAAATACCATTCCGATGTACCCAACGTTTTGCCAGCACGCACTGAGTCCCTCGGCGCGACACTTATTTCCTCTTTGCAGGTCTCCTAAAGTCGACTCATGCAACGTCTATTTCCCTTTGGTCTAAGCTCGCCGTAGCAGCTCGCCTCCAGGGCTTAAGTCATCATTAAATGATCTCGTTGAAATCGACTGGCTTTGCATTCCCCTTAAGTGGGGTTACCTAATCTAAACGTCACAACAACAAGAATAACCAAAGCGCATGAAATATGTAATTTTCGGTGTGCGGTTCCCGCAATCTTCTAAGCCCAATCCGGGATCGAAAATATATGTGGAAAGCAATTATACGGCTCGATTTTGGTTGTTCACTTTATGCCTGGCCCAGAGAAGATTTCTTAAAGAATTTAAACGATTAAGAACATGAGAATGAGTTTTATAGTGCTCAGACTATAAAGAATTGAAATTTTTATGACAAAAGATAATTTTTTAACTTTTTTTGTATATTCTTTTATCTTTTATATTTTTTAATTTTTGTTTTTATATTTTTTATGTTTTTAATATTTTATATTTATTGTTTTTTAATATTTTTTATTTTTTTTTTTAATATTTTTTAATTTTATTTAAATTTTTTTTTTAATTTTATATTTTTTTTTATTTATTTATTTTTTTTTTTTTAATATTTTTTTTTATTTATTTATTTTTTTAATATTTTTTATTTATTTATTTTTTTTTAATATTTTTTATTTATTTATTTTTTTTTTATTTATTTATTTTTTTTTTTATTTATTTTTTTTTATTTATTTATTTTTTTTTACATTTTTTATTTATTTATTTTTTTTTAATATTTTTTATTTATTCATATTTTTATTTATTTATTTTTTTTTTAATATTTTTTTTTATTTATTTATTTTTTTTTATATTTTTTATTTATTTTTTTTTTTTTTAATATTTTTTATCTATTAATTTTTTTTTTAATATTTTTTATTTATTTATTTTTTTTTTTAATATTTTTTATTTATTTATTTTTTTTTTAATATATTTTATTTATTTATTTTTTTTAATATTTTTTTTATTTATTAATTTTTTGTTTTTATTATTGTTGCCTTTGCGTATGCAGTTGCATATTCGCTAATTAAAATACCATAATTCTCAAAGTTGTTATGTAAATGACATGCACCATTAACACGAATTAGCCAGCAATCATACATACATACTCGTACATAGATATTTCTTAACTTAATCCACTCAAATGCTGAGCATTTTTAAAAACATGTATACGTACATACATACATACATAAACGATCCAAGATCTAGTGGCTCTAAGTTGGACAATTCGAAGTAGCAATTGAAATTTGTAATTATGTATGTATGTATGTATGTATGTATGTATGTATGTATGTTAATGCTTGTAGTTATTTCATATCTGTATGTAATTCTGTCTTCACATTAATGTCCAACTGTCTACATTTTGCTGCCACTTGGTGGCCACAATTACATATAATCAGCGGAGTGTTGAAGTCTACATAGTTTCGTTGTTGTTGTTGTAGTTTATTGCAACTCGTCGAACCCCTTTTGCTCATTTAGGCGCTATTTTAATTGCTGACCATTTGTAGGCATTTGTAAAGTAACAAAACATGCATATATACATACCTACATACATAGATAAATACATATATATGCATGTAGTACATACTCTACGCATTTGCTAGATGCCCAGAAAATTCTTACTGCGTTAATTAAATAATTTAATAAAAAAAATATTATCATCAAAAGCCATCAACGTTGTTGTTGCAATCAAAAATGCATCTTGTTAGGGTGTCAACAACAAAAGCACGCACACGCACACACAGACACACACAGGCACAAATTCACACGCAAACTTAACACTTCACTTGAGAGTAAAACTTTTCCATTTTTTTTTTTTGTTGGAAAAAGTTTTTCAATTTCTAATTGCTTAGAATGCATCTGCACAGTTTTCAACTCTTATTTGTTTTTGTTGTTGTTTTTATCTCTGGTGGCTTTGCGGTCAACTGCACTTCGACACACTACTAATTCGATCTAATTCCTACAATGCGAAGTGACAGCACTCAACAACAACAACAGCAACAACAACAACAAACAACAGCAACAACCATACATGTAATACATACAAATAATACACACCCATACGTAAGCCGAGCGCACACCCCTTCAAATCATTGTAGATTTGACTGACTGCCTGACTGACTGCCTGAGTGAGTTTGGTTGACTGGCTGTCGCTTCAATTATGATTAGTGCATTGTTAGTGTGATTAATTGCGTGTTAATGCTCATTGAATTACTGTTATAAAAATGTATATATGTATGTTTGTAGATACAAACATACAATTGTAATTTGTTGCAGCAGCCATTTAATGCTGTTAGAAATCCATTTGACCGTTAAAAATGTTGTAATTTATGGTTTAGAATTTTTTTCTTCAAAATTTGCAATTAACTATTTTTTCTGATGAGGCATCCGAATCTATTGGGGCCCTGGCAGACGACAGCTTGAGTTGTAGTACTGCCAGCGAAACTATGGAGCTCCTTACTACTATCGACATCGAAGAGCTGGACGATGAATTAACTGAGTGGTCGACAATAATCGCCTGTATTTTGAAGACAAAACTCCAAAAAACAAAAAAAGAAGAAACAAATAAAAAATTGATCTCGCAGGGTAGTGTTCTCTTCACAATATTGTTATATTTGTACATCTTGCAACTCCCTCTACAAGCATTGGTAGTCTCCTTGACCTTCTAAGCTGTTAATTACTCATTCCTGGAGCCCATGCTATCAAGCCTTTGTTGTTGTTGTTGTTGTAGCCGCAAAAAATATTCCTCAAAGTAATTTTTGGGGAATGTTGCGGGAATGAACCCCTAACCCGCAGGGTTTCTATCAAGCCGTTGTTCGCCACTGCTACCACTTCGACCTTTCCCACTTCTTTACTGCCAGACGACTGCGATCGGGTAGATCTGAATGCCAAAAGCGATGATGTACAAATTGCGACGTTCAACAACCCAAAACTACTGATATTCGACAGACCGCACTTCTTTACTCCCCATACAATCGAGATTGTCACTAAAGTACAGGGCCACAACAAATTCCTTCACCTGCTAGCCGGTAGGTGACTAACGAGGCTGATCAGTCATAACTTGGAAATTAGAAACTACAGTCCAAAGCAAGAACAAATTGGAAACCTCCAGTTGCCGATTGTGGGCAACCTATATTGTGCAATGATCCCAGCTAAGGAGCTTTAGGGTTATGCTTTGTAAGCAATATTGCTAGGAATATCATCTATCCAGACTCGGCACCGGCATTTCCATCGTTTCTCCATCATGTAATGTGTTTCCGCACCACACTAACCACATCTTTGTGTGTTCACTCAACCCCATTCTTCTAACATTGCTTTTATCTTGTTCCGAACACGTCGAATTAGCTGGTTTGTTGGACTTCTCATAAGATAATAATATCTGCTATTTATGTCTGCTTCTAAACGGGGTTACATCACCATTAGGAAATTTACAAATTTTCACAGAAGCCCATAAACTACCTAATGCACAGAAAGTCAACATAATACTCTCCTCAACATGGCATCATTAGATATTGAGCGCCAGCTGATATAGGCGAAAAGCTCCAGTTACGTGGAAAAACTCATATAATGTTGGCGCGGTTGCGAACTCCTTCTTGGCCTATCTCAACCCCGACAAATCCAAGGTATGACCTATGTGAAACAGCTGAAGCGATTTTCGGTCGAGCTCCTACTTCAATTTGTGGTTTCGCGTCTTAATGTTTCCCAACACATGGAACGGTCGATGGATTTTCATGAAAAACTTTGAATTTCATATCAGAAATACACTCGGAGGACTTACGGGACAACCACAATTAGAGAGATTAATGTTCTATAATTTTTTAATGTTGGTAGTGTGTCTATACTTGGTACTAAATGAGTTGTAGCTGCTATAGCTACTAGATGGCTTAGGTGCAACAAGGTACTCAACCTTCCTTTTCAACCAACTAGAACACACCCTGTAAGGACTTATATGTGTGGGCTCCCCAGTTAGTAGTGTTTGAGTGAGTTGATTTTTTGATGAGACACCGATGTCGCGGGCGGTATTTTCTCAATGCCCAAGGGAAATGGTCCAAAATCCGTATTTTTATTTCATCTTAAATTGTAAATAAATTTCCATCTGTGGCTCGCCTTTCTTAGTCCAAATTGCTTAATATAATGACAATCAAACAGAAAAAAATTTCAGAGCACGGTTTTCCTGCTATTTTCCAAGATATATTCTGGGAGCCATTGAAAAGTTATTTTTCTCTCTCTCTCTCTCTCTCTCCCTCTCCACTTTGTCTCTCGCCCTCTCAATCTCTCTTTATCTCTCTCCCTCTCAATCTTTCTTAATCTCTCTCCCTTTCAATCTCTCTTCCTCTCAATCTCTCTCCCTCTCAGTCTCTCTTTATCTTTCTCCCTCTCAATCTCTCTTATCTCTCTCTCAATCCCTCTTTCTCTCTCTCAGTCTCTGTTTCTCTCTCTCTCTCTCAGTCTTTCTTTAACTCTCTCTGTCTTTCTTTCCCTCTCTCTCTCTCTCCATCAGTCTCTCTTTCTCCCTCAGTCTCTCTCCAACAGTCTCTCTTTCTCCCTCAGTCTCTCTCCCCCTCTCTCTCTCTCCCCCTCTCACTCTCTCTCTGACTCTCTTTCTCTCTCTCTCTCTCTCTCTGACTCTCTTTCTCTCTCTCTCTCTCTCTCTGACTCTCTCTCTCCCTCTTTCTCAGCCTCTCTCTCCCTCTTTCTCAGTCTCTCTCTCTCCCTCTTTCTCAGTCTCTCTCTCTCTCCCTCTTTCTCAGTCTCTCTCTCTCTCCCTCTTTCTCAGTGTCTCTCTCCCTCTTAGTCTCTCTCTCTATCTCTTCCTCTTTCTTAGTCTCTCTCTCTCCCTCTTTCTCAGTCTCTCTCTATCAGTCTCTCTTTCTCACTCTCTCTCCCTATCTCTCTGTCTCTCTTGAGGCTGGTTTGGCAGAGCTTTAAGTTTAACCTTTTCCTCAGAGCCACATATGAAGGCATAGTAACTGACGTGCTTCTGAAATAAATTAAGTAAATTCTTTAAATAATATTCGACCATCATATTTTGCATCAACTTGACCAGAGAGCAGCAGTGCCATAAGTAAATCATCCCATACCCGTTAAACTATTCCGTACTCTTGTAAATTATTGCGGAAAGAATCTAATCTCAAGCCAATCATAAATGCCAAATTAAAGGAAAAAACTCAAATTCTTCAATAGCAAAATAAGTAAAAAAAAAAACTAAAAATAACCGATAATAATAGTTAATAATGAGAATGGAAAAACTAACGTCATATGTAACCCTCTTCGCCAGAAATGGAAAATAATTTTGAACTTCACAGTAAATAAACTTTTGTATTTTTAAAACTCATCGATATAGGATTTTGAGTAAAAATTTCAAGTATGCGCCTCAAACCCTCAAGTGTATAATTTTCTAAAAAAAATTTAAATAAAAAAATCTTTTTACTATAAATCACAAGGGGTATAGAAATATTCCGTGCTTAAGCATCTATACATTTTCAGCAGTTCAATTTTAATGAACGCTCTTCTCGCATTTCATACTCTTAAATTAAGCGCAGCCAGTAAATTTCTCCATAGCTTTTGGGCACACCACCAACTAACCCGCCGACCGACCGACTAGCAACCCAGTCATTTAACGAAGCAACAGCCGCCGCCGCCGCCACCTTCCCAACCTCCTTCCGACCGCCGCTCCGGTGGACTGTGTGCCATACCATATCTGAGCTCATTACGCCAACGAAAGCTGCGCTATTCAATCGCTTGTAAATTTATCAGCAGCGCGTCGGCAATGCACTGCCAGCGCTCATTGTACACATTTTCTTGTTGATTTTCCGTGCGATTTCCTTGCGATCAGTGCGCAAGCTTCAAGCAGCATCTTTGATATTTGTTGTTTTCTTCTTTTTTTTTTTGTAAATATCTGTTGGTCTGTTTGTCTGTTTGTCTGCGCTGCAACGTGGTGCGTGAGATATGCATTATTTATCTTTTAAAATTCTTCTCATTGCTTTTATGTTGCTCATTTTCTTTGGGTAATAATCTTTCGACGACTCGCTTTAACTATTTTAGCCAATTTTCGAATTTTCTGCGCAATGATCAGTGCGCCTACAACAACCAGCGGCAGAAAAACTAATGAAACCCAAAAAGCAAAAAACAAAAAAGGCTTGCCTTTTGCGATTGAATCTTTTCTGGCGATCGGCATGCTGATGATTTCGGTATTGTTGTGACTTCCTTGTGTTGTTGGCCAATGGCATAATGCGGTGTGCTGCTTTTTGGGTGAAATTTTCACTGCTTTTGGTCATGAATGAATGAGTTGTGCGGTGTCTGTCGGCGTCTTTTCTTTCCTTTGTGGCACATTAAATTAAAGAAAGTTTGGTGAAATATTGTGGGTATCTTATGGAGCTGGGGAACTACGAGTTTAAGCTCGAAGGAAATTAGTGAGGGAGGAATCGTCATTTTAGGCTTCTACCCAAGCGCACAAATCCACTCTGAGACCATTAACTCGCTGGATATAGTTATAGTCAAATTTGTGCTTAAGGAGTTCCGATGCAGTACCGCTTATTGTTAGCTCGGCTCTAATCACATTAGCGGTGCCGACACTAGTAACAAGTAGAAGAACATCAGCGCGCCAGCTTCATCTTCTTTTCGGAATTTAGAGCCAGGTCCTTCTCTACCCAATCTTTCCCCCAGCGGGTACTGCATCATATACATTCAAGGACGGAGTTTTCTCATCCTTTCGGACGGCATGTCCTAGCCAGCGTAGTCACTGTCTCTTGATTCGCTGAACTATGCCAACGTCGTTGTATATCACATACAGCTTATTAATCCATTCGCCTTTGTCGGCGTGCAAATCTTCCGCAAACCTCTTTCCTAGCGCCGACTCATTAGTTATTGCCATGGTCCATGCCTTCGCTTCAAAAAGTGGTCCCGAGTTGGTGGTAGGTCCTCGGAGATATGTCGTCCCTCCGTCTATCACAATATGATCGAGTTTTTTGATCCGGAGGCAACCAAGCAGCTTGATAAATTTTTTTTTGTCCTAAAATGTAAAATGTCGGCGTCTGGCATAGTCGATTAACCCAACCCATTAATGTTCCGTCATGCATTGAGCCAAAGAGGTTTTCTTTGCCTACCCTGACGCTAAGGTCGCTGCAAAATGACTGGAGTGAACCACCCTTAAACCGGTTATGTAAAAGTGGCTTCACTAAAGATCCATTTTCTTTTTTTCTTGTGCTGAAATGTAATACTACAGATGACCATAATTCGGCCCCCGGCATAGTCGATCAGCCCAACCTATTTTAAGGACGTTTCGTGATTGAAACTGAATTTTCCGACTGTTGCCGAAATACTTTTCTCGCCCACCCCGGGGTTAAAGTCGCCAAGCACAATTTTAACATCGTGACGAGGGCAACGCTCATTTTGACCAAATTTATACAGCGAGCAGCTCGCTCTTAGCCGTACCTCTGCCGAACCGAGCGAACAAAAAGACTCTAGTGAACCCACGAATCGGATATGTCATAACTCAATCCTTAACATGGGTTGGTTACTGCGTCTCGCACATTTCGGATTGCTTAACTACCAGAAGCAGAACCACACTCCATTACAGCTTGGGGAATTCCCGCAGTGAGTCGTTGATTGAGCCTGAGGTGTTGTATTGTTCTGAATTCTAAGTGCAAAAGGAATTGGTTTCAACTTTTCTTATTCCCCAGTTTTCTAGAAATGGTATTCTGGGATAAATCTCCCAGCAACTGGAGAAACTGCACATCCTTTACAGTGTTGAATATTAAGTTGGGACTTTTTCAGCAGTTCATCTAACCTCAAGAGAAACTCGATTGGTCGCTGAGATCTTTTTCGCTTAGAGAAAAATAGTTTATTGTGCATAACGAGACTTTCATATATTTCTGGTTTTGTTGGGAATTCGGAGAATATTTGGAGACTGACACTCCTTGATCGGATAAAAGTCCGGGATGTTCCGGTAAGGTTGAGGGAACTTGAGGGATTTTAGTCGCCTCTTACGATAGGCATGCCTTACCGTAGCGGTATTCCGATTCCAGTCTATCCAGTTCCATAACGATTATACTCAAATTTTACTTAGCCGGAACTCGTTTGCATTATCCTTTAAAAAAAAAAAATTATGCTATTTTTTACCCAACAACAGTACTCTTTATTCACCTTTTACACAACTCTTCAGCGCGTAAGCACTTTTGCTTTCACCCAACCACTTAATGGTAATCTTTAATTTAAGCTAATTTAATGCTAATTAAAACCATTAAACCACAGCGATCACACGCAAACAAATTTCCAATGGACAGGGGTGAAGGAAGAACAGAGAAGAAGAAGAAAAAATTCCACGTTTATCCAACATAAAAACAAAATGTCTTTAAGGCAGTACACAAGCAATGCAACACATACCGGAAGTGTCGCCGATCTTCCGCACTCAACGTTGCAGTGGTGATCGCGTCCGTGCGACAATCGTCGTTGTCCAATCTCATTAAGCAATGAGCAGAAAGAATTAATGCAGTCGTTTAGCATAATTACGCTAGTAAACTGTATAAAATACAGTGAGAAAGTGTTCCAGCTGTTAAGTGTATGCAATGCACTTTTCAGGAACACACAGCTGTGTACGGGCCAACGATCAAGCGATCAAACGTTCGATCGTTCGTGCGTACCTACGCTGACAATCGAATTGGTGTGAGAAAAGCAAAAATGCAGGGAATTCAATAAAGTAGTTCATACTCCTTGAGCTGTATTGTTCCCTCGCAGCTGCGAATGCTGCTGGCACCCATTGACACGAAACGGTAACGATCATAGCACCTACCAAGTGGTGCAGTGGCTACTAACACTGAAGGGCATGTCTCGGGTAGGACAGAACGCGAACGCGACCGCGACCGCGACCGCGAACTCGAACTCAGTAATTGTCTGTCAATACTTTGCTATTCTTTAGTTTATTTCATTTCTCTTCTTTATTTATTTTTTTTTTTTTTTGTTTTTTTTTTTTTGTGGCTAACTATGTATGGTATTTAAGTAGGTCTCTGTCGTCAATTGGCCAAAGTCCCTTTGGGGGCGCAACCGCAAAAACAAATCAGCAAAGTGAAAAAGCAATTTGCAGTTTTACACTTTAGACACTTTAACAAATAATGCCAAGCAATTACACAGAAGAAATACATACATACATATACCACAAAATGATTTGTGCCACCATAAACAACAACAACAATAACAACAACAACAGCAGCAGCAGAAAACCAATATATCGCATCACAAAATACACAAAAAAAGATCAATATTGATCTGTACGCGATCGCCATGGCGCTAACGATCGATCGATTGCACATTTTCTATACACAAACATACATACATACCTAAGTACGAGTATGTCTGTCCGTAGACATCAACCTACGCTGAACCAAACACCAATCCACCAGGCAATCAAATGTGTTCAACCAAACTGACATCAGTCGAATTGATCCTGAACCCATTGCCTGCTACCTTTGCCACGACTAGCTGTATGGCTGGCTAACTGGCTGACGGCTTGGCTGCTTGGCTGTTTGGCTGTTTGTTGGTGAGCTAAGCTTAAGCAATTTGCGGTACGAGTATGGCACCTTGCCACCATTAAGGGTACAAGCGGTATACAAGAGCATTATGCAGATGAGGTTGTTGGTCAGGCCACAAATTGAACCTGAACCTGTGCGCTAGGAAGCTAAGAAGCTACGTACCCCTCATTGTTGATGCTAATATAGCTAATGCTAATGATGATGATGGTGTTCGTGGTGATGATGATGATGATTTCTTTTGCGGTTACTGTCATTTACATATGTATGTATGTATTTATGTGCGAAAGTTTGTTTACGAAAATATTACCTTAAGGTGAGTAAATTATGATTTTACGATTTGCACCTCATTTGGCGATTTGTATAATTTTCTTTTATTTTTTCTTCAATTTTTTTTTTTTTTTGACCAATCTCTGCTTTTTTCTGTCTACTTTTTTTTTTATTTCAGTTAAAAAATCCTTCGCAATTTGGTATTTATTTGTATTGCATTTTTTCGTCGTTATTTGCTTATGCAACATAAATTACTGACGCTGGCGCATATAATCAAAAATTCATTTAGGAATTCAAAAATACTCAGCACTGCGCTGTTTCTTCTCCGCGCTGCGCTTTAGCTTTTGCGCATTCTCAACTGTGTGTTAAACGTTTATTCTAGCTCTAGGCTGTTGCTTGAGTGTTCAAAAAAAAAAAGAAATAAAAATTAGTTAAATCAACCAAAAAACTAGTTAACTCAAATGATCGTAGCGAAAAAAAATTAATATGCAAAAAGCCTGTTGGTTGTGGGGAGTTAATGGGTACACTGCAAAAAAAAAATTATGGAAAAAGGATTAAATTTTTTTTATAGGAAATGAGTCCCAAATCTTGAACAAAAATATTTATTTATTCCAAAAATTCTATAAATATATGTACGTACGTACATATGATGTGATAATTTAGTAATGAGACTGATTACCATATATTACCGCGATTAAGTGGCAACCCTGCGACCTTGTAATTCCCTTTTCCTTCTCCCGTCATCATTCTCCTATCCATTGATATATTTGCCATCGCTCTAGCTTGTTCAGGCCGCCTGCTGTGTCGTGTTGAGTAAACGTGTGTTCGTGGTGCTCGTCACGAAAATGGAAAAACGAAATTAAGAGCAACGCGTCGCCATAAAATTTTGCGCCAAATCCGACGAAACAGCTTCGGAAATGTACTGTAAAAGTGCATGGTGATAGTGCTCTTAGTCGTGCCCAGGTGTTTCGATGGCATAAAGAGTTTAAGTTTAAGTAAAGCTCGCATGAGCAAGTCGAAGTTTGAAACGATGATTATTGCCTTTTTTGATAGCCGTGGAATCGTCCACAAAGAATTTCTTCCACCGGGGCAAACCATAAATCAAGTCTACTATCGTCAAGTACTCGAAAGATTGCGAAAACGAGTCAGCAGGATGCGCCCAGACATCGCTCGTAACTGGAGCCTTCATCACGACAACGCGCCGTGCCACACCGCCCTCAGCGTGTCCCAGTATTTGGCCTCTAAAGGGATCACCGTCTTGCAACAACCGCCTTATTCGCCCGATATGTCATTTTGTGACTTTGTTTGTTCTCTAGAACAAAATCAGTGGTCAAAGGAACCCATTTTAAGTCCATTGAGGACATACAGGCGGCCGTGACGAGGGTACTCGCGGACATCCCAGTCGAAGCGTTCCAGAAATGTTACGAAGCATGGAAAACGCGCTGGAATCATTGTATAACTGCCCAAGGGGACTACTTTGAAAGGGATGGCAGAATTGTAGAATAATTTTGAAATATACGGTTTTTATGGAATCAGTCTCATTACTTAATTGTCACAACTCGTATGTATATCGTTAGACGGTTGTGCTTATTTCATACCTTTGGCGGGCAAAATACGATCTTCTCGAGCGAAATCTAATACTTTGGCCGTTCCAGACATCCTTCTTCCAGGATGTTAAAGCTTCTGAAAGCTATATTTCAAGCTTTTTATATATAGCTATACTCGTTTACATATATTGAGCAGTACAGTTTGCCTTCTTAACTCATCATTGGCTTTTTCTTAATTTTAAACATTTCATATTTTCGACTTCATGGCTCTCGATTGGCCGTTCGATGGGCTATATTTTTCAGTTTTTTCTCTAAAATGGCTGTTAAGTTGCCTTAGTAGCTCGTTCCCTTATCTTTTGGGGTATTTCCAGCAATAATAAAAAGTAAATTATGTCAATTATAATAGCATTTCTCTCATTATCTCTGTGTTTAAAAACACAAAATTTGTGTATTTTGACCAGTTTTTCACTTTCTTCGTTCATTTATATAAAGGTTTCTCTAAACGTTTCTTGAGAATACATACAATTTATGGTTGGAAATATCCATTTTAATAAAGCACTCCTCTTACACCGGTTTTTCTACAAAATTTTCCTTGCGGAAACAGGAAGCAGACTCTCTTACTCACTGACTCGAATCTTACAAAACGAGTTCTTTATAATCCTCTCAGAGTGCAGATATTGATGTCGAAAGCTTGCCGATTGAGTCATGTTTATCCCATCTAATCTCCATTATCAAACAAAGTCTTCATTAAGAACCTTAAACGTATAGTGTAGTAAATTAAGCTTTCAAATAATCTAACTAAACTCCGTTGTCTTTTATATCCTGCTTCGAAACACTTTTGTTAAGTAGACCGTTCTTAAATGCGTTTCAACTGCTTACCTTCGGCATCGAATCAGCATATTTGACTGTAAAGCGAAGTTTTAAAGGATTTTTTTTTAATTTTTGTTTTTACTTTTTCTGGTAATGTATGAATTTCATGATTAAACTTTGGACTTGAACAAGTTTACAAAACCCTTTTTGATACATTTCCACTTTGCATAGTGAAGTGTACTCTCGTAAAAGTATTGATCGGTACAAAGTATAGTCCAATAGTACAAGATCTAGGATTTGGGGTGGAGATTTAAAGCTTCATATCTGGTGCCATGGAGGTATATAAGTTTTAATGACTTCTACAACATGTAGCTGAACATTTTTTTTTTGTAAAAGATCAGTGACTCATTTTTCATTTGTTCCCTTTCGACTAGTTTTCCGCAATCGTTCGCTTCAATAACGTCAACACAGTCGATTGTCTCATGGCTTTTCAGAAGCTTCTAATACAGGATTCTCTTTTGAACACTCCTTGCTACGATGCTACCATAGATATTTGGTTTCAACTTCGATGAACGAGGTTCGCCGTGTTTAATAAACGCCTTCTTTCGCTTTTGGATATCGTAATCCACTTTTCAGTGCCCGTACAAAACTGACCCAATTTCCACAGTCGTCTTTCGAGCTGCTTGTCAGTTGTGTCAAAATCACCGCATTTGAAATGTTGGAAGCAATTCCTAAATATTGATATTGATTAAATATAGTGGCATAGAACTGACAAGCGGATTGGATCTGCTGCTTTAATAAATTTGGTCGGATGAGTGCATGCCTGACGGTTTGGAACCTAGTCAAAATCTGCTCTTCAATCACGCCAACTACCGTGTATTACGTCTTCTCAATATCATCATTAATTGCTAATTGTGTGAAAAATTAAAGTCAGTCATTAACGAATGCTGAGTTATATCAGACTATTGACCATTAAAAAGACTATTAACCAGATAATCACAATGCATCCAATCTGTGAAAGGTCTGTAAGAAAAGAATAGACACACGCCACATATTCGTCAAATTTAAAGCTGCCTTTGATAGCACAAAAAAAGCTGTCTCTACGTGGCAAAATTTTCTATTTAAACTGACGCTGAGTAGGGCCAAAAGCAACGCAACGAATGATAAGGATCTCTCCGAGCCTTTCGATACAGAACTAGGCTTCAGACAAAGTGACTATCGAGTGACTTCCTGAATGTAATATCAGAAAAAACAGTACAAATCGCTGTGATCGGTTTCAAGATCCGTGCAGCTAGTGATGCTTTCTCCAGACTGGGCAAGTGAGTGAAGCTAGAAAGGCTGGCAGTCGCATTTGGAATTCCACGTGACTGTTGACAGTCACAACATTTACACCAATAATTCCACTTCCCAGCAGCAGCATCTTTGGACTGAGTGTGCAAAAGACGAACAAAGACCAAACTCTAAAAGTAGATCATCACTCCCGCCCAGCCGTATGGTGCAGAGGACTGGACGATGACAACATCTGATGAGGATGAGCCGACCTAAGGAATTTTCGAGAAAAATTCTTTATGAAAAATTTAAAGACCGTTATGTACTAGGACAGCGAATTCCATGGAAGATGGCACGATGAACTGTTTGTGACTTAGTTCAGCGAACCAAGAGACAGCGGCTGTGCTATCTAGTTCATGTGGCCAGGATGGATAAGATTACTACAGCGATGCAATATCCGCTGGTGGAAGCGGAGTGTTAGAGGTTGACCTTAACTCCATTGGAAAGATCAGGTGGAGAAGAACATGGCAGTACTTGGTATTTCCAAAAAGCGAAAGGACGAAGTGGCTTGTGCGCTGTTATTAACTTGGTTAAGATCGCGTAGGTGGTGTCTGGGCTAGTGAAACAAGGGATATGTATTACAAATAAAAGATTTCTCTCACTGCACTCTTATAATTCCATCACCTCCAGCTATTGCATGCTCGCCAAGCATTAATACTTCAATTAGATGCAATAATTCCATGGCAGCGAATTTCCGACGAACTGAAAAACTTGTTAATGTGCGAGGAATAATTTGCTCCGCTGCTAATTACAGTATCATTCAGCCAACCCACTGTGTGTTTGAACATACATACATATGTAAGTAGCGAAGACCAATCACAACACATGCAACACATACTCATACATACACATAAATGTAGTGACAGGTGCACATCAGTGTTGCCGAGTTGACCACAACCAAACTGGTCCAACTGAATTCTCTATATATCCTTCGAGCGTAGAATCCATTTACTGCTCGTAATGAAATGCTTCGGAGCAGGTAGCTTCAGGGGACTGTCAGCTATCAACGCTCGCTTCCATTGCTGGCAGCTCACTTAAATTATTGTTGACAAACAATGGCCTCGCTTGAGCTGAGCTGAGCTGTTCAATTGCATTGTGACTAATTGATAAGTCTGTGGACAGAACGAAGCGGCGAGTTGGCGTGTTGGGGACGTTGACAATTTGTCGTCGCTGCTGAGTGCAAATGTTTTAGTTAAAATAGCCATTTGGTCATTAGTTGGTTGAATAAAATTATTTTTATGAATGCCTAAGTAAATGTTTACATACACACATACATACATACATTTACTGGAGCTCGTCTTGAGTGTTTACTTGGAAATGATAAAACTAGATTTACTGCCACTTTTACGATATTCGCAAACGCTTGCCTCGCTAATATTAACTGCCTCCAAACACCGTTGCCTGCCCGCTTGGTGTCGCCTGGCGCTGCGGTGAGCTCATTTTCCTTGGACATTTGCTCGCTTCGTTGCCACATATTGGATGAAGAATTAATGGCAGGCATATATTAATAAATAAGTACATACATATATACGAGTATATATATATATGTACTCGTGTTGAAAAAAGGGGCGTGTAATTTAATAGCATGACTCGCATATAAATATGAAATAGTAAAATATCTGAGGAGAAAAAACGTAAATAAATTATGATTTTATATCGCTCGTTAATTTAACAACTACTGACATTTAAAAGCAAGAAAATAAATAAATAAATGAAGAAAACACAGATTTGATTGATAAAACTTGTGAATAAACATGTTTATGACAGGATTTGAAGCGCCTCAAAGAGTTGAAAATGCATTTGTGAATATATGAAATATATATATGAAATATATATATAAATTTAAATTTTTATTATATATGTACAATATATATTTTTTTAATTAATATTTTTATAACTTTTTTTTTTAAAGTCTTCAATATACGAGGGAATTCGCAAAAGTTTGGTAAGTTGACCAGAAAAAATAAAAAGAAATTGTTTTTGTATTTATTCATAATCCTTGTCCTTTTTTATCTTCTTTACATAATCGCCATGGATTTCAATACAGTACTTAAGCTAATAGATCCATTTCTGAAAACAGTCTTCAAAATCTTGCCTTTTTCCGCTTAACAAGTTCAGCATTAACCGCATTAATTATCCCCTCGTTGCTATTGAAGAGCTTTCCTTTTAAATTGTCTTTAATTTTTAAAAATAACCAGAAATCACAAGGTGCTCTTTCCGGGGAATGTGGTGCTGGAACCCAAAAATCGCCATAAAATTATTCGTTATTTCAGCAGTTTGGGATGGCGCCTTGTCATGATGTAAAAAGTAGGGCCGCAAGTCCTCTTTCTGCCTATTTTCCAAAAAATTTTCGAAAGCTTTTGGTAAGCACTCTCCAGTGTACCATTTTGAAGTTACCGTCTGACCCTTTTCCAGTGGAATAGCAGCTACGATTTTATACCATCAACTCCTGTTTGGTTTCTGGATCGTACTTATAGAACCAAGATTCGGCACCAGTAAAGACTTTGTTAAAGTTGTTAGACTGACCATTTTCGAATTTGTTTAGGAAAAATTGAGCAAATTGCGCTCGAGCCTCATTTTGAACCTCAAGCCCAATTCATTAGCAATCATTTCTAGTGTCAATCAACTGTGGACCTCCCTCGGTTTTGGACTTCACCACAGCTACAGTGACGTCATCAGTGGAAGATTTTTGTCGACCTTCTCGGAACTCGTCTTCTACGGAAAAATATCCGTTCTGGGGTCCTCAGAACCACTTAGAAATAGTCTTTAAAGACAGTACAATCATTCCATATGCAATTTGGCATTCACTGAATATTTGTATTGGCTGTAAATTACGCCGAACCCGAAGAGAATCACATGGCGGATTTCTGTTTGCGTTGGTGGTGGAATTTCGTCTGACCTATCCTCAGCTATCTTGCGTTTTCTTGTCACTAATAAAGTAATTGCAAAGGATTTGGTATTGAAAGTCATCAACTGACCGAACTTTTGTTAATCCCATCATATATGGTATATTCTTCTTTATATATAAAAAACTTATGTCCGCATGGAGAAATCCAGTTGTTTCCAAAAATCTCCAAAAGTTACCGACCGAATGACTTGAAATTTCATAAGATTGTTTCTATGACACCTGGAAAGGTTTACGAAAAAAAAGTTTAAGGAAGTGAACCAGGGACTGATCTATTCGAAAAAATCTTATTTATGGTTCGATTTACTTGAAATTCGGTGCATAGGTGGCCTCTTGCTTAGAATACTCTTTCCTCCAGGAAGTGGACCGGGGACTTGCCTATTCAAAAAGTCAGACTATTGCTTTCTCCGTGAAGTGGACCAATGTCAATGGTAGCGTTGCAGGGTACAGCTAGTATAGTATATATCTGTTTATATTGTGCATTTTTAATAAAACTTAGAATGAACTTTAATCAAATATAAAATTGCCATTTTGTTCGATAACCTTTTGCCATCTTCCCAGCAAATTTAGTATTCCACGCTCATAGAACTTCTGGCCTTTATCTGCAAAAAACTGAACCAAGTGCGATTTTATACCCTCATCATTGCCGAAAGTTTTACCATTTAAGGAGTTCTGCAAAGATCGAAATAAATGGTAGCCTGATGGTGCAAGGTCAGGGCTTTATGGTGGATGCATCAAAAGATCCCAGCCAAGCTCACTCAGTTTTTGACGAGTGACCAAAGATGTGTGTGGTCTGGCGTTGTCATGATGGAATACGACACCTTTACGATTGACCAATTCTGGTCGCTTCTCCTTGATGGCTGTATTCAATTTGTTCAATTGTTGACAGTAAACATCCGAATTAATCGTTTGGTTCCTTGGAAGCAGCTCAAAATATACCACACCCTTCCAATCACACCAAAGAGACAGCATAACCTTCTTTTGGTGGATATCAGCTTTTGAAGTGGTTTGAGCTGGTTCACCATGCTTGGACCATGATCGTTTTCGATTGACGTTATTGTAAACAATCCATTTTTTATCTCCAGTTATGATTCGTTTTAAAAACGGATCGAATTCATTGCGTTTAAGGTGCATATCACAAGCGTTGATTCGGTTTGTTAAATGAAATTCTTTCAATTCATGTGGTACCCAAATATCAAGTTTTTTTACGAGTCCAAGACTTTTTATGTGATAATGAACGGTTGACTTTGGTATATTTAATTTCTCTCCTATCTCACGCTCAGTTACATGACGATCCGATTCGATTAAAGCCTTGATATCGTCATCGTCAACTTCACTTGGCCGACCTGAACGTGGCTCATCTTTAAGTGAAAAATCTCCAGAACGGAATTTGCGAAACCAATTTTGACACTGTCTTTCTTTTAAGGCTTTATCACCATACACATCTCGTAACTTTTTAGCAACCTGCTCCGCGTTTTTTCCTTTACGGAAATAATAAACTAAAATATGACGAAAATGCTCTTTTGTGGGCTTCATATTAAAATTGACGCCAAACAAACAAATGAAAACAAAATATCGCGCACTTTTTTTCTAAAGCAAGCTAAAAGTGACAGTTAATAACTGACAAAAGAAAGAATGCAATTACAGAGTCACCGCCGTTCAAAAAAATTGTCAAAGCCGACTATATGAAAAATCCGCAATTACTTTTTGGGCAACCCAATATAAAAAGCTTAAATTCGTTTGTTAAGATCCGGTAATCTTCAAAAGTTACTGACCGATTCACTTGAAATTTTATCCGATTATTTATATGCTTCCGGAAAGGTTTATGCGAAAAAAATTATTTATGGTTTAATTTACTTGAAATTCATGATTTGAAACACGAAGTTAAAGTCGCCATTACAGCCATAGAGGTTCACTAAATCCTTAGACAGAATGCGTTTCTGCAAGGTACCAGCGATAGCCTTATGAATAAAGTGATATTTCATCATTAACTGGAATATTGAGTAATTTCAATAAAGACAAAATCATGGGATATTTTTTTGGGAAGTTGGGAAGAATAAGATAGAACCATAGATTTTAGTCTGGTAGTATTTCCGGGTATCACTTAAGAGGCGCCTATAAAGGCTTTAAAAAATAGTTTTCCCTTTCAGACTGACCGCATTCTAAAATACTGAAAATCTAGTAGCATTCTATTAAGGCCTCTAGGGGAATTTGTTTTTCAACTAATAACTGCCAAGTAATCAAGGAAATTCGTGTCAAGGACTGCGGAAAGTTTACTTCTGTGGTCTCGTGTTCGCCTTCTTCTCAAATGGCGTAAGCGATTATAATGTAGTCCAATTCACAATAGTGGTCATAATTTTTTTTCCACTCTAACTTTCGAACTTCCCCTCACTGGTAATCGCAGGGAATACTATCAAAGGTGGAGGACGACAGGACCTAACCAGCATATAAGTACTCTTTTCACAGACGCCGTAAATCTCATACTGCTTATCGTAGCAACGTCTTCGTCGCTAGTACACAAGGGTCCATTAAACTATCGCAAAACTCTTCTCTCGAAAACTCTTAATGCCGACGCATAGGATGCTGTCAATACTATATGACAAAAATGATAGGCGACTAGAAGAGCTTGATCTGTGCATGCCCTAAGCATAGGACTTTCTTTTTAAATTACATACTCAGTCCTGAAAAGCACCACGGTGATGAGTGACAAAACTCGGCGATAAATTTCTACGAACTTGCATTCCGTTCTATGGTAACTACAAGGACCTATGCTCTTCCGTCCATTTCCCGTACATTGCGTCTCTTGGGCAGCGGCACTTTCCCAATTGAAGTACCAAACATTTCAGGAGCATGTTCTTAAATCAAAATCCTTATAAAGTTTGCCGTTGTCGGCATCAAAGTGCTCAACCGAGCTTTGTTTATTATTTTCATTGGACCTCCTTTTTTTACGTGCCGTATCTCATTTATTTACTTGAAAATAATTAAATGACAAAATTGAGTTTTTAGCACACAAAAATTCGCTTAAATTTTCAAAAATTGAATAATGTAAATTCTACACATACACATACGAGTATACATATGTATTATATTGTAATATTTAATATTCCAGCACAATGTGGTCGTCCAAAGGCTGTGCATAATTTGACTAATGTCCATAATTTGTAATATCATTTTTCAAAATTTCAAGTCACACCGGGATGTAGAATGGTAGGTAGGTAGCCGGCTGGTGAATTATGTATGTCCAGCTGGATGGCTCAAATAATGATTTCAAACATACATATATACCTATATGTGTACACTTATTAGATACCTAAACTGGAATTTTCACCTCCTACCTAATAAATGTATGTATGTATATATGTATATACGCACATGTCATATGCAAAACTATCCTTTAGAAAACTCCTTTGAATATTCTCACATCCGCGTGTCTTAGAGTTTGCGATTATCCAAAGACAAAATGTTGAAGTGGAAAGAGTTTTCTTAATTTCATCTCTTAGGTAGTTGCACTCAGATTCAAAAATTCTTTGTTGGCTTTCCTCGCCCCCTTAAATTGTTGACCGAAAAATATGAGTTTCGATGACCGTTGGTCATTAAAGCATATTTGCAAACTCCTTGAGTGTACAGTGTGCTAAACTGTGAGAGGATAGTGTGAAAATAAAGAAAAAGGATAGACAATTCTTCACAGAGCATAAGTAAATGTGGATGTATGGAGTTTTATGTGGAATATTTTTCTTTAATTTTAAATTTGCTTTGTGAAATGTATCTACGCTTCTAAATAGCAAAAAAAAAAAAATATTCTCCAACCGATACTGCTAACCAGATACTAGCTTCCATTCGTCTAAAATGGTTGCCTTTTACGCCTCGCTCTCTTTGTGCTTTCTAGTGGAAGCTTCCGCGGGTGGAAGTAGAGAAAGCGGAAGACCTCCCTAGAATGGATCAGGTAGAGAGGTATCTGAGTTCACTTGGATTTCCAATACTATCGAAGATTGTACGTTATATGTATATGTACCTTCTGCTCAAATACAAACGGAGACTTTATCCATAACTCGACAAGGACAAGACATATGGCCATACTTTTTTTTTTTGCTTAGGTTGGCAGGACTGTTATATGTTTACATGTCAAATTTGAGCGCGATCTATCACATAGTTTTTTTTTACGGCACTATAAACAAGTCAACCTCGAGTGTGTTTTTCGAATTTTACTATGGAAATTAACGTTGAGCAAAAGAGTTTGTTTGAAATTTTGTTATTCCAATGGAATAAGGACGACGGACGCAATGAAAATTTTGCAGAAGGCATATGGGGAGTCTTGCCTATCACGTGCACGTATTTTTGATTGGTATAAGTCGTTCAAGGACGGCCGTACATCGCTGGAGAACTTGCCCCATGATCGTCGTCCAGCAACGTCAATAAACGAAGAAAACGTCGAAAAAGTAAAGAAAATTGTGTTGGAAAATCGTCGTGTGACTGAAAGAGAGATAGCTAGTGAGCTCAACATATCAAATGGATCCGCTCATAGCATTATTTACGATGTTTTGGGCATGAGACGTGTGTCTGCTCGACCTGTTCCAAAATTGTTGCTCATACGTCTCGTCTTGTACGCGATTATTTGACCAAAAACAACGTAAATATTGTTCCGCTAGCACCGTATTCACCCGACATGGCACTGTGTGACTTTTTTCTTTTCCCTAAACTCAAACTGCCGCTTCGTGGAAAGCATTTTCAGTCGATTAAAGTCATAAAAGAGAATTCGAAGAAGGAACTGAAAGCCATACCTAAAGCGGCCTACCAGAAGTGTTATGAAGATTGGAAAAAAAGGTGGCATATGTGTATCGCCTCTAATGGTGACTATTTTGAAGGGGATAAAATAAATATTGAAGAATAATTAACCGTTTTTGTTTTATTGAGCCAGTTTTGCTTATTCTTGTGTTGAAATGGCAAAAATGAAGCAAGCTTTTTTATGAAAGATTTAAAAAAAATTGAATAAGTGAGACATAAGTAACAAAGGGGCGATACTTTTTACCTCAAATACCTCCAGAACGAAATTTCGCGAACCATTTCTTTACTGTACGGAGTGCTGGAGCACGGTCCAAATAAACTTCGCGAATACCTTTAGTTGCAGCGCCCACTGTTTTTCCTTTGCGGAATTCGTATAACATAATATGACACATATGATATTTTTCGTTGATCATCTTCCTTGCGTCTTTTCACTAAACAACTCAAATCAAAATGAAGTTATTTTATGCTTGATTTACAGCTCGGACTGTCACCTTTCCAACGATATATAATATGTATATATTTCTTTCATGAGCGCCACTCTCAAACTATTCGTACGGCATCCAGCGGAATCGGGCACGAACTTATGCACTCATCCAATATTTAGTTAAATTCTCTTTTGTGTATTACCGTAAAATTCCGCAATTACACTGCATAATCTCATGCATATATGTACACAACAACACTACAAACTTTATTCAAAACACACATTCATAACAAATATTGATTATAAATTAATCGAAATGATTTTAAAATAAATTTATCTTGTACTCCGTTGTCCAAGAACATTCCAGCGGAGATAAATGATTAAAGAGACACATTCGTCCAACTGACAGACGGACCAACCTATGACGCTGGGATTGGTCTGCAGAAAACACTAAATTCATATACCAACATTAGATGGAAATATTCATAAGTGAATTACCACCGTGCTGGCCACAGCACAGCCCAAAACGTGTAGCGTTGTCTGTTCACTGCCAAAAGATTTGCACAAAATAAATTTGCCAACACACGCAAAATGATGGGTCATTTGCAAAACGCAGCAGTAGCATCCAATGGTCAATGGCAACGTGCAATCCAAGCCAGCAAGCGACTCTCCGCTGGCCATTGACGGCTATTCGGCCAACAAGTAACTGAAATCGCTGCGTGTAACTGCAACGCTGGCGCCAAAACACAAATTCACTTGCTAAACTGTTGTAAAAGTTGTTTGTAAAGTTTTGAAGCAATTTTTTATTATTTTTTTGTTTTTGCTATTTTTGTTGTTATTGCTATTTTTGCAAGCCATCTGCGGATATTTCTGTCATTCTCAATTTCCGGTGATGGCAACCGACAATTAAAGTGGCAGATTGTAATTAATAATTTTGCACTTGCTCTAACTGCGCACATATGTACATACATATGTACAAATGTAGGTATGTATATGTTTGGTTGTGACTGTTTTTATTCCAACAAGTGTACAGTGTTGTGCAAAAAAGTCTACATCGTTGGGAAAATTTTCTTTGATCTTTTTATCTTCTGTAAGAATTTAGAAAGATGTCTTGAGTTGATTTTGGAAACATTTCGGCCGTCTGAAACATTAGATACCAGCGTAGAAAGAGGGATTTTACACTCCACTCTTTTGTTCATTACGGTCCGCTGGAGAGCTCACTGTTCACACCATGCTATAGCCTCAGGAATTAACCTAGCGACGGACGAGTTTTAAGATACAGAGGAAAGCTCTGCAGGTAAAAAATAGATATTTCCTTTCAGGAGGGGAGCTTGGCTTATTTAGTAGAGAACTTAGGAGTTTAATCTGGGAAGCCAGACCTTTCAAAATTTTAGAGCTCTAAAGTCAGTCTAATTGCTCGATGCTTTTTTATCCGGTCAAGGACCGTTTGTCCCTCAAAACTCTCCGAGATCAAGATGTTCAACATTAGAACTCGTAGGCGAAGCTTTTGTTGATCAGTCCAACACAGGGAATATAATGCAAGTATTAATGATTATCGGAAGAGAGTTTCTCGTGCAAAACATTTGGAGGATAAGCATATGTTAGACAAGAAAAAAGAACACAATATGGAATCTAGGATACACTGACTTTTTGAAGAGCTCCATGCGGCACTAAGTCTCTCGCCATCTAAGAAAAGTGTACCTAATACAGTTACCATTAAAAGATAAAAATGATCTGTTGGTTTTGTGGTTGCTCCGCTGAAAATGTTTGTCCTCCATTTCTTCGTGGCACTGTCCAGAAAGCGCAGTCGTAATTAAGAAGGAACTCTCAGAGCCATTGGACCTAAAGCAGTGACTAAACCGTATGACTTTTTTAATGTAATGCCAGAGAAAATAAGAGCTAAATGAAGGAGGTAAAGTCTACCATAATAATGCTCTATTGCTGACGTATAATATTGGCATAATCGGCTCCAGCGGCACGGTTGTTAGTTCTGCTTTCTCCAGACTGGATAAGGAAGCACTGCGAAAGGGCTTGGTATTGAACGAGGACAAGACGAAATATCTCCTCTCATCCAGTAAACAATCACCACACTCGAGTCTCGACACCAACGTCAGTGATAACAGTCATAACATGAGTCGTGGATAATTTCGTCCATCTAAGAACCTTGAAATCTAACACAGAAACACACTTGCTAACGATCACTAATTTATACTGAGTAGGCAATTGAAAAATAAAGTTCTCTATCGATGAATAAAGGTCTGCTTCACAAGTTCGTTCATCATTCCCGTTGTTGTTGTTGTAACCGCAAAATATTCCTCGAATTGGTTTTCGCGGAGCATTGCGGGAGTGACAGTCCTTGGTCGGATTTGAAGTCCGGGTCGTTCCAGTATAAAGATCCGACTGCTGCGGGAACTATTGGATTTCAGTCGCCTCTTACGACCGGCATGCCTTACCACGGGTAAATTCTTTAGCCCCTAACCCGCAGGCGTAATCATCGTTCCCATCCTGTTGTATGATACAGAGGCTTCGACAATGATAACACCGGGTGAAACGACATATGGAGTTTTCGAAACGAATCCAGGTACACCACAGACGATAGAAAGATGAGTCTTACGGATTATGCGGCGATTTTGCATAATTCAAAGAAAGGTAGGGGCTGCACTGACTAGGTCATGTCGTCAGTATGAATGAGAAAACTCCAGCATTGAATGTATTCGTAGCAGTACCCGCCAGAAGATGCAGAAAAAGATGAAGACACTCACTCCGCTGGAAATATGAGTATTCCCAGTTGACACCAAAGAGCAAACAGACTGGGACCGTTTTCGCGGCTTTAATGAGGAAGTGTCCAGGAAAAATACCAACCACTTGCCTAGCGGAGAAATGAGTGAGTGGCCAGAAATGTCCAACAACAACAACACAACTCGAAATCAGTCTAGATTTCCTGGAAGTGTTTAGAAAAAGGATAAGCTCCAGCGAACTATGTTAATCAGTTCGGTGCAGTTCAGGTTTATTCGATATTCAGTAAGAGCTTTTTGGAGATCTTTGGATAGAGATAACTCAAAGCTGTAATTTTTTTTTTTTTGAAGGAATTTAAAAATCTAGCATTGCGCCTGAATGTAGGCAACAATATATAAAAAATGCATACTTCCAGGCGCTCAATATCTAATAAATTCAATTAAAATATGTTTCTTTTCTATTTTATATGTACATTTTTACTCTCCACTGTCGCTGACCACCCTTTCTCAATTCAACGATTCATAGTAAAATAGTGATTTTGCCTTTGAATGAAGTCAATTGTTTGAGGGCGCAAGTACTTCCGATGTCAACAGCGCAATGTGTGCGCGACAATTGCATATGTCACGAACGCTGCCAATTTGATTAGAATAAATTTCAAACAAAGCGAAAAAATAAGAAAATAAAATTAAAAGAAATGAAAGTGTAAGAGAAGTGAGTGAGTTTGCTGTAATAAGTTTTATAAGCATTAATTGTGGCAAATAGCACCAGTGGAGATGAGCAATAATGAATGCGAGATTTCATTCATGAAATGAACTGTGAGGGAGTGCAACGGTAAAAGCGGGAGAGCATCCAACTCGTGCAGCAATCTTTTTTACAAACTTTTCTGATTGCCGCACGAACTGTATGTGCGCTTATAACGGTTATGCAGTACTTGTATGTATGTATGTATGTATGTCCATACATTTGTGCAACAAACCAGCGGTCATTTTTGTATAATTAACGCGAGGAAGATTTGCAAAAAGAAGACAATAAACATGAGACCGTCATCGAGCATCATCGCTTGCCGCCGACTGACCGGAAGTTTGTCATTTGATTTTGCACAAGTCGGTGCTACTGCTGCTGTGCGACTAATTGCCGCTTTCAACAATTGTCATATTCATTCATTTCTACATTCATTCATTCATTGTTTTTTTTTTGTGTTTTTGTATTTTTTTTAGAGTCTATTTTGAGAGCTTTGCAGTTCAAGCGTGTTAATTGAAGCAAATCATGCTTGCTCGCTTGCCTACCCGGGTGATGAGCGCTGTTATGCAGCGACAAATCGAAAACATCTTAGAGAATAGAAACCCAGTAGAGGAAAATACTAGTTTTGTACTAGTATGCTACTAGTTTGCATCTAAACACTGACTGGTTCATCTACCATGATTTTATCACTATTTTAAGCTCTGCAAAATCCTACGAAATGTAAATTTTTAGATATACTCGTATACGTCTGGATTGAAACTCGATGGATGAATTGGTGGTGGTACACGTATCTTCTCAAGAGACCCACCTTTTGAGCTCTCTTTTAGGCTACCCGAAC
>JAWMAG010000001.1:4117500-4182500 GCA_037013455.1 Ceratitis rosa | reverse complement strand
TAGAGTTTGGTTTTCGTTCGTCGAGAGAGGACTTTACTTTTCAATAGCCTACTCAGTCCAAAGTAGCACCTGTTGGCAAAAGTGATTCTGCGTTGAATTTCCATGCTGGTTCCAAGATAGACAAAATTATGTTTGACTGTCAACAGTGACGTGGGAGCCGAGTCGCAAATGCGATGACTGTTTGTGTGATGCCAGGAGATATTTTGTCTTGCCCTCGTTCACTACCAGACCCATAGGACCCATCTCTAAGAACACTCGTCAGCTACTGGCTTTAATGGAACTCTGGGACGGCTTGCGATTGCAATGAGTGGCTTGAGAGACAATTATCAAGAGCTGGAGAGGGAATCATGAAGAGGGAATGCAAGGCATTTGCAGAGGAAGAAAGAGAGAATGTTTGAAAACATAGAATATTTAGTCTTCACGATTCAACCCTCGAAGAAGATCTCATTTTAGCTACCTGTTGCCTGTTAAACTAAACGAGGTTTGGTTGTTGTTGTTGTTGTAACCACAATAATATTCCTCAAAGTAATTTTTGGGGAGTGTTGCGGTAGTGAAAGTCCTTGGCCGGACAAAAAATCCGTGTCGTTCCGGTATAAAGACCCGACTGTCGCGTGAACTATTGGATTTTAGTCGCCTCTTACGACAGTCATGCCTTACCTCGGGTAAATTCTTGAACTCCTAACCCGCAGGTGAGCGACTCGGGGTCTGGTCGCCGTAAAGGATTACAGCTTTTGGTCAGTTAAAACCCAGGTGGACTCCGGTGCGTAGAACCGACTGTCGTGAGAGAGCCGGCATGCCAAGAGTCCCCTCACAACACTAACCACCTGTTTCCATACACCTTCAAACCGATTCAGCTAGCCTGCCTTTCCGTCTGGTCCGAACCCGTCGAAGCAGCTCGTTGCCCTCGATGACTTAGGCTGATCTTACCTGCTACCAAACGGGTCTAGTTAAGCGCATCTCATTTTTGCCGAAAAAATTAGACCAAAAAATGGTGATTTCTATAGTCAAGTCTGCCACTGGGGTACTAAAATAAAAAAATATGCACCTTCAGCTGCCTGGATCTAACCGGTTTGGTTCTTAGAGCTAGACGATCAATACGTCACCGATCACCGGGCGTCAAATGATGGAAAATAACTGGATACCAACCGCCTTAGCCGGTTTCGCTTCTACTAAAAAAGGAAATACTCACTTTTTTTATTAATTTTTTCTGCCATCTGCACCACTGTCTTTGCCGATCGAGCGCGTTTCTTTTAAACAGAGCTTCAACTGAGTTAAACTAAGATTTTTATCGCTTTTTCGCAAGCTTTACGATCTTCCTCTTTTATGCCTACCTGACAGCGGTGTTAGTATGTACATACCTATGTACCTTATACCTAACCAATTTTTAAGTGTTTTATGTGTGTACACTAGGCCGGTCGACCACACGTCGCTTTTGGATCGGAGCGACTATACGTGTATTACTAGGCCTTTGAGGGCTAGCGTTCGGTTGTTCGGTTGTTCGTCATGCGGAATGTTTAGTTATATTACCTTTATTCTCATTTTATTTATTTTTTATTTTATTTTATTTAACTGCTCCTTTTGACGTTAGAACCACCTTAAATGCTGCGTCAGAATTTGGCATTACCGACTTGCGTCATCATCACCAGCCGCCAAGCGAGATTGTCTTTGGTTCTAGGTGCGCTTTAAGCGCTTTTCGCGCGCGATCTTATTTAATGGGGCAACAAAAATCAGCCAGACGAGCAGACAGTTCACCAGCCCAGCCGGTCAGCCGGTCGGCCAGTTTCATAAACTATTTTTAGTGCATTTTTTTCTTATATTTTTCACTTTTTTTCGCATTTGCTCGTCGCCACAGTTAATGTGCGCAATTATCGTCATAATTAAGTGTCTTTTAATGATTTAATGTGGCGCACTTTCAGGCGGCGCATGCCGTCACATTTTTATGGCGACAGATATTTGAGTTATTTTTGGCATTTGACGAGCTTAAGTTGAAGTGGAAAATTTTTTTTAAAATAATGGAGTTGAAAAATATACATAGAAAGATGAAAAAAGGCTGCTTTTGTAAACATATACATACATACTTAATTAACCCATAGCGAACCACACACCCATAGGGCCAATAGGCGAGCTTTAATCTATATTGCATGCTTTATTCGTTTGGAAAGCCAACAACACCTGTCTCTAGCCTGATTATCCTGCTTAGCTCTGGCTGCTTTGCACTGCTTTTATTTATTTTTTTTTTTTTGGATACACTTGGCCATCACTGGCTGTTGGCTGTTGGTGAAAAGTAACCCTTACCACTTGGGGAAAAAGCAACAAAATTGCGTTTAACTAAATAAATCGTTTATTCATTTGTCCCCTGATTGAATGCAGCATGCATGTAGACTTGGTCGCTGCTGTCGTCTTATCGCATTCTCATGGCAATGCTATCACTTTGGCATCCACTCAAAAATCAACTCAACTGATAAGGCCACGCTGCAGCTGGCCGGCTCACTTGCACTTGTAGCGGAGCTTTGTGTGGTTTTTGGTACACTCAACCACATCTTTTCTCTCGCTCTACAAAAAACGCATACAAAGCGAGAGCCACTCAGGCAACTTTAAAGACACTCAACACAAGCACACACACACACATACACACACACTCGTACTTATGCCGTGCGTAGTCGTCCAAACGTCCAATTATCCATGCGCTAGCTTGTCTCCAGTTTGCCCTCATTCATCGGCCCAGCAAACTGACCACTACAATGCCACAAGCGCTTAGATGGCTTGTTAGAATTGTTGTTGTTGTTGTTGCTCTTTTAGAGCGCTCAAATCAGTAGTTGTTTATCATGCCTGTCTGTCTGTGTTAGTCTACTTTACTTTTGACTTTGTTGCACACACACATACAAAATATTTGCCATCGCTTGAGTATCTGAGAAGACCACAAATTACTTACTGTCTTATATACGGACAAGCGCTCACTCACATCATCCTCATCATTTGTCTACGTATGCGCGCAATCCCTTGACTCAAACGCACACACACACACACATGTGAGTACATGCAAGTATGTATATGTACGTGGAAAACAGTCGCAAAAGTCGCTAAGCCAGCTCATCGACTCGAGCCGCGCGCCACTCAAATTCAGTCCGGTTTTGAAATTGTCGCTGAGCGCAACGTTTGAAGACGAATTCGAATAGACTCGTGTGTGTTTTGTGTGTGTGTGCGTATAGAAGAAAAATCATTTCCAAGTATCAACTAAGTCACTGACTAATATATAATATATATGTATGTATGTATATACATATATCGCCCAGCCAGTAAGTGTAAGCGTGTACCATATTTTATTAGAATAACTATAGCGAACAGGCGTTTGATGCGCTAAATTTGTGTTTTTTAACGCGTGGAAAACTCTTGAAAAGCCGTCGGACATTGCAACGTCAATTTTTGTGAATTTTTTTAATCAAAAAAAAAAATTTTTTTTTGCGGTGTAAAAATTGTGTTTGAAAAAATACCTGAAAATCCAAAAATACTAAAGTTGTCTGAAATTAAATTTTCTTCATGAGCTAGAAGACATCAGCAAAACAAAGTAAGTGAAATAAATTAAATTAAAAAAAAAAATCTTACAGAAATAAAGTAAATTTTTCCTAAAAATTTCAAGCAAAAATTTACTACTAAAATAAGTACAGAAATTTAGTACTAAATCCTAGAAAACAATTAATTTTGTTATGGCTTTTTCAGGTCATTGTTATGTTAAATTGTTTTTGGGTTTTCGTTAAATGGAACTGTTTTATTATTATTTATTAAATACACAAAACGATTTAATATGCCCAAGCGCCTTTTGCTTTTCTTGATAAATATGTACCAGATTTACCGTGCTATTGCTTTATTTGAAGTAATTTTGCTCTTAAAAATATAATATATAGATTTGGATACCAAAAATGGTCGATGATCACTTAAAAAAATATTTTCAAAAATACCTTTCACTTCGTATCAATATTTCGTAGTTTCCTTTTGAATTTCTTAAAATCATAAACATGTAACACTGCGTTATTATCCTGTGAAGAAGGCAATATATACCAGAAGCACTGCTTGCCTTCAGCAAATATGAATAATTTTTTTCGGCAATATATACAATAAATATATCGTGGAAAATAAATGGCAACCCTATTCAAAAGTATATTGGAAGAGAAGATATTTCTATATCTATAATTAACGCTTTGTAACCGATTTTCGGGCCAAGCTCCTCTTCAAATATGTATATGGCTTGCGTCCTGATGTTTTTTCCCAACAAATGAGGCGACCCACAGTTTATTTTAAGCCACCTCTAAACGGCCGATGAATTTTATGAGAAGATTTCAGCACATGAATACACTCGAGGTGCTCTACATTTCTTGCTGAAGAGCGAGAAAAATTAATTTTCTTTTATTCTGCATGTTGTGACCAGGACTCGAAGAAGACATTTGAATTTCCACATATTTGACATTCAAATAGTGCTGATAAACCAAAAAATATTTATCAATTCTATTGCAGTGAAAACTTTACAAAAACAAAATCTTAAATTATCCATTTTTTTATTTGATTTAATTTTTGTATTTTAAGTTTCACAAGAATTTGGATAAACAAATAGGAATAAAAATAAAATCTTATTAAAAAATAAATAAAAATATTTAATTTTGAAATATACATAACCTCAAATTGGTGTACAAAACACTTGTCACTCCTTTTCACAAATTTCTCCCCCAAATCTCTACTATATGCATACGAAGGCTGCTATATATATTTTTGGCCTAATAATGAAAATACAAATATTTATCAACGAAAATGGCTTCTTTTTGTTTGGATTTGGTTCGTCTTGGAAGACCCACACATACGTATAGATCCATGATTCGTCACCTGTTGCGATCTTATAAACGTCTTTTGAAGCCCCGCGAAAGTATTTTTTCAGCATTTCTTTACAATCCACACGAGCCTTTTTTGAGCGATTGTCAAATTGTGCGAGATCCAACGAGAACAAACCTTTTTTACGGCCAGGTGTTCATGCAATATCGAATGTATGCTGGTGGGAGAAATGCATAGGCATGCCTCTATCTGAAGGTACGTTACATGACGGTCTTGCATTGTCAGTTCACGTACGGCATCGATGTTTTCTGGCACAACGGCTGTTTTTGGACAACATTCCCGAAATTCTTAGAGCGAGCGTCGGCCACGATTGAATTCGTTGTACTAGTTTTTCACAGTGCTATAGGATGGTGCTTCATAGCCATACAAAGATTTTAGTTCATCGATGCACTCTTGGCGTGATAATCCACGTCGAAAGTTGTGAAAAATGATCGCACGAAAATGTTCACGAGTTAATTCCATTTTTTGGCCGAGATGAATTTTTTAATTCCCTGTAAACAAAACAATTCACGATTAAATGACAAAACGTTCTGAGTGATGTTATGCTAAAAAATGTCAAACTTTCCAATGGAAATGTCAGATTGCACCTGGCAACACTTAGTGTTGCCTAGGCCAGACCTATATATAGCAGCCTACGTATCAGGCATGCTAGTTGCATTCTGAAAGTAAACAACATTTGCGTTTTTTTTAAATAAAATATAAAATTTCTTCGTCTGCATTAGTGTTGTCGTCTTTAAAATAATTCCCTTTATAGTTTAAGCGCTTGTAACAGCGCTTATTCCAACTCCAAAACACCCCTCAAACTCGATCTTTGATATAGACTTTAGTTCCTTCAGTGATGCGCTTTTAATGCTATCTACCGCTGTAGAACGATGACACTTTAAAATTTTGCTTTAATTTTGGAAGCAGGAGAAAATCACACATAACAATGCATTACTGGCGAATATGGAGGTTGGAGCATTGTTAGGATGTTCCTTTTGGCCAAAAATTTTCGAAAATGCAATAAAGTGTGAGCATCGTGATGTAAAAACCGTGAAATGCTTTTGCAAAAATTCTGGAGTTTTTTTCTGATTGCTTCCCACAAACGGCGTTGAACTTGTAGTTAGTACTCCATATTGACTGTTTGATCTGATGACAGGATCAGGTTAGTGATGAGCTATGCCCTTAAAATCGAAGCAAACAGTGAGCATAACCTTCACACTCGAGCATTATTCGGTCTTGGCGAACTTAAATATCTTCGCTATAGTGAAGGAGTCTTAGTTTCACGGACATATCCGTAAACCCATGTTTCGTCATCTGTTGTAATAAGTTTCAGTAATCGTCATTGACTTCATTTAGTACTCCTAAGAAACAACCATTCTCCGTTGATTGTTTTTTTTTTTGGAAATCAACAATTTTGGAATATATTTTGGTGCCACACGTTTCATACACGAAAAATTAGAAAAAATCACATGACATGATCCAATCGGTTATTGTAAATCGGTGATCATTCATAGCCATTTTTTTTTAGTTTTACCTCGTCATCTTCAACGTCTTCGTGGTTTTATTGGAAACCACATGAAAACTGTTGCTTCACGTAAAACAGACTCATCGTCGTCCTTCACAAATTTTTTTTATATTTTTTGCGCAAATTGTATCCAAATCTTTGAACTATTTCTTTTGCCAAACGAAAAGCGCCGAGCCCACTAAAACACGTATAACCTTAGTGGCTGCCACAGATAAAGTCAACAATGAAAACGCTGAAAGTTGTATCATACTTTAGGGCCATGTATGAAACATAATAAAAAAGAAAAAATTCTCGTTATTTTTTAAACAAACCTCGAAAAGATTTTTTGAATATCTCTACTCTGGCGCCACATATCGGATTTAATTAGAATGTACTTGCCATGGATCTTAGGAACACATTTAATGCTGAAAATTTGATCAAGACCCAAGAGTTCGTCGAAAGGAGTGATGGCCGCTAGACAAGATGACGCCCGTTTGAAGAACACAAAGCACATTTAACTGTAATAAGCAAGTTTCAGATCATTTTGAGGTATTACAGTACAAGATGGGATCCTGTTTTGAAGAAAGACAGGCATAGCCTCGTCTAAGCTGGAGTGTTAAAGGGGTGAAGCTACACAGATTTCAAAACAAATTATCATCGGAGAAGAAACATGCGTTGAAGCCATGTAATGTAATAGAAAGAGCATACCTCAATCAAAAAAGTGCAATGTTAGGATAGGACTGCAAGTGCGAGTACTCTATGAAACTTAGCCTTTTCGGTTGTCCAAAATAAAAAAAAAGAGCTCAAGTCAAGGACGATTTTAAGTCATTTTCAGCTGAAATTAAGAAAAACAATTTTTTTCTACGATCCAATAATCTCTACAGATTAATGGAGATAATTTTGTGAAATGTATCGTTCTATTTCAACGACAACTTTTCGATTTCAAAAACTTTTAGAAGTCAATTTCGATACGAGATTTTACGAAATTCTATCGGATCGCTATGCTAGTATGGTTTTTGTTTTTGAATTCTATTTTTCGAAAATTAATCGATTAATAGCCTTCCACAGCGAATCTGACGTTATTTGACAGCAAATTAAATATAAATTGGCAATTAGTTAATTGTGTGTTTTTTATGCTAATTTGTTGGATACTTTACTAATTGCCAATTAGTTGGCTGTCTGAACACACCACCGCCAATAATAATAGTACTCATATGCAAACAAAAACTACTACAATACATCTGCTCGCTTCTCGGTTATATTCTCCTCAACTCCGTTCACCATTTTCGCCTTTTTTGGACAACTGTCCAATGACTTCATTCATCTTCAGTGCACAGTATTCCCACAATTCCGGCAGTTCACTCAATAATTATGCAAATGAAGTGTCCGCATTCGAGAAAGAAAGAAGAAAAAAAAAATCAAAAAATAAACAACAACAAAAGAAAAGAGTTACTACAATAAAAGCCAAAGAAGTAGATAAATATCAAAAAAAAAATCTAAGAAAAAATGCAAAACAGCGAGGAAAAAGCACTGGAAAAGAAGCTGGAGGACGAGTAGGAGGTTAAGCAAAGACAAGAAACAATTGTCCCAAAACCAACAGCAACATACATACCTACATATAAACATACGAACAGACGAGCAGACTGACTTGACCGCCACTGCAGCAGCCTGAAAAGCGCAGTTTAACAGCGCTGGGAAGCGACAAGCGACATATGTTGATATGCAGATACATACATACATACATACATGCATGTGAATATGTGTGTATGTTTTTTATTCATGTATGCATTTGCTTACTTGCTTGTTGCACATCCTCGTAAGTAATAAAGATCACCAACGCGAGATTAAAAGATGGTACAAACAAAATATGCTGCAACAAGGCAATAAATGTATGCGCCGAATTTATTTCTAATTTTTGTTTTTTTTTTTTATTTTTATTTTTGTGTTGCAAACACTCCACCATAAAGCAGCGACAGGATAATCGCACACTTATCAACAAGTGTTTGAGAATCCGCCGTTGTGGTCAGCTCAACGTGCAATAGCAACAGCAAAAACAACAATAACAACAATGTGGTGCGCAAAGCAACAACAACAACAACACACAAAAGCAAAAAAAAAATTATTTGCAACCACAAAGAAATTATAAATGTGGCAACACAACTGCAACGCCGCAGCCGCAACTCATCAGGCGTGTGGTGCGCAACAAAAAAAAAATGATGTGGGTGGAACTAACAACACTTCTGTACATCAGTTTGATTTCTCGCTTTTTTTTTTTGTTGTTTTTGCACTTTAGAGCAATTTGGCTAACGAAGCTTACGCATTTTTCATAGTTGTTGTTGGAAATATTTTCAAAAGCATTGGAAACTAACAGCTTATTCATTCTTTAGGGCGTTAAAGTCAGACCGAGGAATGCGAGTATTCGCAAGAGTTTTTTCCATTTCTTTTTTTAATTTACTTTTTTTTTTAATTTCTATTTTTTAAATTTTTTTGAAGCAAAACCAGGTGATTTTTTTCTTTAGTGAAGGAAATTATTTTGAGAAATTTATTTATAATTTATTTTAATTATATTTTTTTTTTTGGTTGACTTTTACTAATTTTTTCAATTCAGCTTTATTTTTTCCCAATAATTTCTTTTTTATTTATTTTCAGTTTTTCATTTTATTTTATTTATTTATTTTTTTATTGATAAAGTAATAAATATATAAAGCACTAGGCCAACGGTTTAAATTTTTATTTTCAGAAACTAATTTGTTTTATTTATTTTTATAACTTTAAGTTTATTATTTTTAGTTTTTTATTATTTTAAGCAGAATATTATTGCTAATTTTTTCCTTAATTTTATATTTAAAAGTTCGTCATTTATTTATTTTTTCACTTAATTTTTTAAATAATATTTTTCAAATTTTTTTTTTTAATTCTTTTCGTATTCATAGCGATGTTTAATATGGATATTTTTTTTTTAATTTTCAAACAGAATATTAAAATTTGCTTCTTTAATAAAAGCCATTATTTTGTTTAATTTAACTTTTATTTAAATATTTTATTATTATTTTTTTAAATTTAATTTCTTTAAGCATAATATTGCGAATTTTTTCTTTAATATGTTTACATGGTTTTACATTTAATCATATATTTATTATAATTACTTTTTATTTATCTTTTAAAAATTTTTCATATTCAATAGAGATGCTAAAATTCAATATTTTTTTTTAATTAGAGCATTAATTTTTGTTTAAAATATAAGAATTTGTTTTCAGTAATTAATTTTTATTTATTTTAATTATTTTTTGCGTTCACTTTTTATTTTCTTATTTCTATTCACTTATATATTTTTTGTCGTGTATTTTTCATTATATTTTTTAACAGAATATTGCAAATTTTTTTAATTTTTGTATTTTACTTAAAAAATATATTATTTATGTGTTTTAATTATTTTTTCACATTTTTGCATATTCACAATTTATTTATTTATTATTTTTCTTTTTAATTTATAGACAGAGCATTCAAATTTTTTTAATATAATAATATATGTATATATAATTATATATGTATATAATTATATTCAGTAATTTAATTTTGATATATTTTTTTCGTTCTCTTTTTTACTTTTTTCAATTTTTTTTTCTCTTTTATTTAATTTAATTTATTTTACATTTATTTTGTTATTTGTGACCACTCGTTTTCTCCATTCTCCATCTATTTTTGTTTGTTTTCATTTATATATTTTCCCATCGTCTCTTATTATTATTTAGTATTTTTCTTCCATTCTTCGTTTATTTTATTTTTTCTATTTTTTATCATTATTTTTTTGCTTTTTTTTTCAAAGTTGTTTTCATATATTGTTATATATTTTTAAAAGAATATTGAAATTTTTTTCTTAAATAAGGAAAAGTTTTGTTTAAGAAATATAGTTTTTAATTATTTTAATTATTTTTGGTTTCGCTTTTTATTTTTTTCTTCCGTTTTCAATTTTTTTTTTCATTAATTTATTCATTGCTTCTTTATTTTTGATTTAGAATATTGTGAGTTTTTCTTTTCATTTCTTGCATTCTTTTCAAAAATTAGTTTTCATTAATTTTTACCATTATTTTTTAATTATTTTTTAAATTAATTTTCATAAATTTTTATTTTGTTTTTATTTTTTTGAAATTAATTTTAAAGTTATTTTTTTCATTACAAGCTTGCGACTTTTTCAAATCAATTGTTTACATTATTATTAAAAATTTATATTTTTATTTTATATACCTATATTTTTTTTTTTTGGTTTTCTACATCTTTACGAAAGTTAATTTAGTTTAAACAATTTCTTCTTTTTTCAGCAGAGCACTGCGTATTTTTGAATTCTTTTGTCGTTAGTATTTAATTTATTTTTTTATGCTTTTGCCATTTAGTTTTTTATTATATAATATATACCTCCACTAAAAATTATTCAACTTTATTTTTTTTTTAAATGTTACATTATTTTTTTCTTCCTTTTTATTTTTTCAATTAGTTTTTTTTTAATAAGGACATTATTTCTAGAAATTTATATTTTATTTTAATTATTTTCGTTACATTTATTTTTTTTTAATGTTGTTTTATTTTATAATTTTTTTACAAAATATTGCGTGTTTTTTCGTACTTTACTTTTTGTTTTTAATTAATTTTTTTATTTATTAATTAATTTTTTTTATTTATTAATTAATTTTTTTTTTATTTATTAATTTTATTTTTCAGTTTAAATGTTTTTCAATTTCTTTTATTTTGCCAGTTTTTCATTAATTTTTATATTTTTTTATTTTCTTCAGAAAATAGTATATTTTTTCGTTTATTTTCTTTTCAGAAAATTCCTTATATTTATTTAATGTTTTTCATTTATACTTTAATTAATGTTTTTAATTTCTTTTTATTTTTATTTCTATTTGTTCTTCTTTCTTTTAATCTCACCATTGTTTTCTATATATTTTCATTTTGTTACCGCTCCATTACGGTTGTCGGTAGTTATTTCGCAAAAATTCAACAAATTCAACAACAACCGCAACAAAAACAATAGCAAAGATCTTTTCTGAGTGTTGCACAAAACTGCTCCTCGTCAACAACATGACTCCGAACAAGCAGCAATTTCGTTGGGAATGCGCAACACGCCTGCGTAACTGCCATCATCTCTCCCGCCTCCCCCTCTACTCCCTTTGTAACTAACGCTTTTAGTTCGTTTTTTTATATTCTATATGCTTTTTTTCTGTTACTCTTTCATCTGCCTGTTCGCTGCACTTTTCGCAGATCAACGCAAATTTGTCGGTGCTTGGATTTGTACCTTTTTTCCCAGCGTTCTTCCTGCTTTTTGCCAACAATAGTGCACCTTTCGTCTTTTCGCTCTCTTCTTTACTTACTTAGGTGTTTCATGTGTGTCTTGTTGTTGTTGTTCTTGTTCTTGTTGCAGCAAATAACGCGTGGTTAAACAAATGCAAATAAAAGTCGCTGCAAACATTTATTTAACAAGTCAACGCACGGCGGCAACAAGGAAGCAACAACAGAAGAAAAAAAATTATAGCGCCTGCTCCTCCTCCTCCTCCTCCCTCTATTCGGCTCTCCTTTGCGGAAATTTGTTGTTCTCTTTATTCTTTTTTGGTTGCTCAATATCATTCCTTTATTCCCAACAAGTTTGTTTCTACCTTCAACAAGTTGTTGTTGTTTTTGTTTTGTTATATGGTAAATTGTTTGCCAGATTTACACCTACATTTTGTTTGTTTGTTTGTTCATTCGCACCGCAAGCTCAGTACATACATAAATTCCTACACAGAATACAAATTTTCAGCAATTTTTTCTCAAAGAAATGCTTTGTGTGTTTTAAGCGGTAAAGTTCTAAGTGAGTTTTCTTAGATAATTTGTTGTGTGATACGAGTATTGGTGGAGGAACGACACCCACGCTGAACTTTGGTGGTGGAGTTTTTCTTTGGGAACTAGCTTGGGAACCTCCTTTCTAGCCTTCGCCCAGAGCAAATTTGCTTCTGCAACAGAATGTTTTTAGAACTTGGCTACCATCCGTCAAAGAGCGGAGAATTCGGCTTAAGGTTTTGTATTTTCCAGTGGCAAGAACTGGCATAGCAACATATTTACATCCTCTTGAGTCTGAGTTACTCCCCTGAAAGCAGGCAGCGGCACTTAAGCCATTAATAATGCTGATTGTGCTCCATTCTTCCACCCATTACCCAAGATATGACGAAAGCTCAATCAGCTGAGGGCTGATCTCCCGCAAAGAGAGATCACATTAATCAATACACCGACAAGTTTCCCTATCATAGCTCCAACAGCCGGTTTGTCTGCCTGCAGTCAACTCTGACCTATAGGATGTTCCTCTAGGGTCCATTGATTCAAACAGCATTTTGAAGAGGCTGAAAGGTCTGAGCAATTCCATAGATGGCGATAGCCTCACAAGCGCGAACCAGCACGTCCGCTCTTTTCATTGCCTTCTACATCCCGGCCTGGAACCCACATTTCAACTTTGTGTTGACAAAGCCTATTGCCTTTAATTTAAGCCCTCTCGGAACGGCTAGCTGAGGAGCCGGTGGATTGATGACGATATTAAATATATTATTAAGAATGTATTTGCTTTGATTTAATTGGGATATTGGTCTGGCCTTCCACTCGGCCAAATGCTCCTTAAGGGATAAGAAGTAAGTATCTTACATCGGGTAGAAGGTTCCGAGTTCTGTTCTTACTTTCTGTATGCTGGAATGTTCTTCTATGTAAGGTGACTGTGTCTTTTCGCCTGGGAGATTTAGACGGCCATGAGTGCAACATCACACAAGAACAGATTATCTCGCTAACAATACAAAACTGTCAGAGCACAGGTAGGTAAGATCCATTTTTTCATTTCCATTGTCAGGTGCTTCTAATTTAAGACGGAGAAGTAACTATTTCTCTCTCTCCCTCTTTCTCTCTACTCACTCTTTCCCTCTTTCTCTCCCTCTCTCTCCCTTTTTCTCGCTCTTTCTCTCTCTACCTCTTTCTCTCTCTCCCTCTTTTTCCCTCTCCCTCTTTCTCCTCCCTCTGTCTCTACTCACTCTCTCCCAGTCAGCCTCTCTCTCTTTCTTTCTATCTCTCACTCAGTCTCTCTCTCCCTCACTTAGTCTCTCTCTCTCTCTCTCACTCAGTCTCTCTCTCTCTCACTCACTATCTCTCTCTCATTCTTGATCTATCTCTCCCACTCTATATCTCTCTCTCTTTCTCTATCTCTCTCACTCACTCTCTATCTCTCTCTCTCTCTCTCCCTCTTTTTCTCTACTCTCTCTCTCTCTCTCTCTCTCACTCACTCACTCTCTATCTTTCTCTCTCTCCCTCTCTCCCTCACTCACTCTCTATCTTTCAATACTTCCTTCTATTTCTTACTTCCTTTTCTATCTCTCTTAATCTCTATCTATCTATCTATCTACCACCCTTTATAACGATCTCAATCTATGTACTTACTGTTCTCAAGAGTAAACATTGTCTTCGTATATTTTGGTCTTCCAGTTCGCTCAGTTCAATGCCCTAATGGCCTTTCTTCCATGAAATTTGAATCAGCCAGCCAAGAAGGAGTCAGTGAAAGTAAAATTACATATAAAAAAAATCTCACTTTTCAAGTCAACAACAAAATTTTACATATACATACATATGTATAATGTAAATACATACATAAGGCATACATACCATATACATATTTGCCTGTAAATGCCATAAAACTTATCAGTTGCGCATCATTAAAGAATCATCATAAAAAAAAATCCTGTGTTGACACAATATTTATGCGTTTTACATACTTGCACATACATACACACATGCATAATGGATGATTATCACTGCATGCTTACATATGTATGTACGAGTGTGTACATACATAAAGAAGGATGTACATATCTATATATATACATATGTATGTAATTTTAATACATTTATATTTAAAACTTATTTTTAAGCACAGCATTCAGCATTTATTATTGTCAGCTCACAGCATCGCCCAACTGATAAGTGAGCCACGTCGCGTTCGCTACGATCGCCAAACAGCGATCGCCGATCACCGATCATACGTGTACATATGTAAATACGAGTATGCTGATTATAAAACTTTTTGTTGCTTGGAAATTTATTTTACTTCTTTTTTTTCGTTTTTATACTTAAATAACACTCAACTTAATCAGTAAATGTGGTAACTAAAAAATGTATATAAATACATACATACATGTATGTGTGTATATAAAGAGTAAAAAAAACCCATTTTAATGACATAAAAAATCGAAAAACCGTTTCATGTTTACTGTATTCTTATTTTATTAAAAAAAGAATTTCAGTGGAAAGTAAAATGTTCGTTGAAAATAATAATAAAAATAAATATTTATTAAAAACGCTGATAGCACTTTAAAAATAAATATTACAAAAATCTGTGTTTTGCGTTTCATTGAGTAAACAGAATAATAAGAGAAAATATTTTATTGAGCTTTTTCAAATATATTTTTTATCAACTATTACTCAACTACTATGTTATGTTTTAGCTAAAATGTAAAGTTTATAGATTTTCGAATAGGAAACACTCGCAATTGATTTTTTGAGAACACTTTGCTAGTCTCTGCGTCTTCTGAAAAATTTGAAAAAAAATTTAAGAACTGAAAAGTGTTCAAAAATCTTTCGGAAATATTAGGAGAAGTAAAAAGTTCATTCGGTTTTTATCTAAGAGATGGCGTTATTGTCCATAGTACTAGCGTTACGTGTCGCATCATGTCATACTAAACGGCGTTGAAAACGTGTTTTTTCGCGCTAAAAGTTTGTCTTTGACAGTTTTTCGATTGATTGACTCAATACATTGTGAGCGCTCGACAAAGATGGACACCAGCATCGAGAAAATTCGCTATATTTTACAATTTTTCTTCGATCAAGCCGAAAAAGCAGCCAAAGCGGCTGAAAAAAATTATTTTAGTTTATGGGCTCGATACTGTAAACAAACGTGTAGCACCAAAGTGGTTTGCTTGGTTCCATTCCGGTAATTTCGATGTCAAAGATGCACCACGCGTCGGGAGGCCTGTCGTAAGTCTGAAAATTGCGTTAAAATCATGGAAATAGTGGAAACAGACCGTCACGTGAGCACTTATTAAATTGCTGAGGAACTAAAGATAAGCCAGAAACCGTTTAGAACCATTTGCATAAACTTGGATTCAAAAAGAAGCTCGATGTTTGGGTGCCACACGAACTAACGCAAAAAAACATGATGGACCGAGTTTCCATCTGCGAATTGCTGCTAAATCGCAACAAAATCGACCCATTTCTGAAGCGTTTGGTGACTGGCGATGAAAAGTGCATCACTTACGACAACGTCAAGCGAAATCGGTCGTGGTCGAAACGTGGTGAGCCGGCGGAAACGGTGGCCAAGCCAGGGTTGACGACCAAGAAAGTTTTGCTGTGTGCTTGGTGGGATTGACAAGGAATCATCTACTACGAACTGCTCCCCTATGGCCAAACGCTCAATTCGTCCCTCTACTGCCAACAACTAGACCGCTTGAAGGCAGCACTCATCCAGAAGAGGCCGAATTGTGTTCCATCAGGACAACGTCAGGCCACACACGTCTTTGGTGACGCGCTAGAAGCTCCAGTAGCTCGGATGGGAGGTCCTAATGCACCCACCTTATAGTCCGGACCTGGCACCAAGTGATTACCATCTTTTCCTGTCCATGGCGAACGCGCTTAATGGTGAGAAGTTGGCCTCAAGAGAGGCCTGTGAAAATTGGCTCTCCAAGTTTTTTTCCAATAGGGACGCAGCCTTCTACGAGAGGGGTATAATGAAGTTGGCATCTCATTGGCAACAAGTTTACGAACAAAATGGAAATTTTTATGAAATCCTGACGAAATAGAGAGTAGAGAATGGAAGTATTAACCTGAGGTGTGGCAACTATTGTAAAAAAGTCCGAATGCGATTCCAGTCATGGAAGTCCGATCCTCTAGGGTAGTTAAAAAAGTATTATATAAGGTACAATCAGTGATTTCTCTCCTTCCATCAAACAAACTCATTCTCCAATTCTAATTAAAAATTTAAAACAAATCAGCATTTCAAGGAATTCCATTACGGAAAAAGTTTATGCGACCATAACTGATGTTATGATTTTATAACCACGACAATACACAGAAACCGTCTATTAAAACCCACAGAGAAGAGAGTAGAAAAAAAATAAAATAAAGAAGCAACTCTTTAACATCCCTACAATGTATGTACCACAAATCGAACTAACTTCGTTGCCACACTCACCACAGCATGGAAACTCATGTTCAAGTTATTAAGATAATTAATGATGCAGACACCACGCAATAATGTCCACCAGCACAGCATCAGCAACCCAACAACAGCGGGTGTACTACACGTTGTAAGTGTGCCTTTGTATGTACATACCATATATCTGTGTGTATAGCCAGCATCATCGCCAAGAGCATTGATCAACCGATCACTTTTGGATTTGTTGGTTGTTGGTCAGTGCTTGGGTTTGGTAAGCGGCACAAGCAAGCAATTGGAGTTGAAGAGATGCGCCTTTTGTAGTACTGACCAGCTGGCTGGCTAACGTTGATGTCGATCGTTGCGAGTAGTGTGCGATCAGCAATGATCGGTTTGCTTTTTTTTTCTGCGGCTTGCAACTATGTGGACAACAACAATTATGTTAACTTGCCGTTGCAAGTGATGATCGTCGTCGATCGCGAATTGTAGCCAGATCGCCAATGTGATCACAGTAAGCTTGTTCTACACGCTGTCCTTTGCGTGTAGCTACATATTTATACATATTTATTTCATTTTTTTATATACCATACATCTTTTTTTTTGTGACAAATGCGCAAGACTACAATTTGCAAAAAGCATGAAAAAAGAATTGTTTGCAGCAATCATATAATATGTAATGCGTCGTCATGTGTTATCCGCGACGATCAATCACATTGGCTGCGTTTGTGTTGAAGCCATGCAATTCTGTACCTTGTAAATGTGGGCTGTCTTCTTTCTTCTCTATCAACGTTTTCCAACGTGTTTTCTTTTTAGTCTGATAGTACACTCTACGATACCATACGATACGATACGATACAGCTGGCTTGTCGAATGTCAGGTGATCGTGCGCACGCGCACCTTGCTCACCGTCAACTGATCGCGCCGCGCTGATGAAGATGCTATAATAGAGCTGCACATAGTACGAGTATAATATATATAAATAGGAGTATGTACGTTTATATGTAGTGTTTGTAAGTGCTGCATGCTGCATCAGGAGTGATCATCTTTACGATATTGATCATGATAATCACACTGTGTGATCGCAAGTCGCACGCTTCATACATATATATTATATATAATTTTAACAATTTTTTCCCCGTTTTATTTCTCATTTTTATGTGCTTCGATTTCTGGTTGGTCCGTAAAAGGATCATGGCGTTAGGCAGCTGATCGGTCGATCTTACTTACTTAAGTCAAACGATTTGAAAATTAACTTGTTCGACTTATCGTGGAGAGTTGATTGATCGAAGTGCAAATAGTATTTGAAGTTTGTGTGTGAGGAAAAGTGCTGGTTGTAGGCTTTTTTATAGCTATACTTATTTTATTTTTTATTTTTTTTTGCATTATGAAGCGCTGCGCAGCATGGTTTGGTATTTACATCCTTCATTTATATTTATGTTTACATAAATTTTCTGCTTGTTGTTATTAGAGATTTTCTTCTTCTTTATATTGACTCATTTTTACGGTTAGAAATAACAATGTTTATAGATTAGAAAATTATGCAAGCTTTAAATATACATATTTATATTATTTATAATTTTATATATACACGCGTACATACATACATATATTTTTCATTGAAAAAGTTTGCATTAAGCCTTATCAATTTTAGCCATTGAAAAAATAAGTAAAAAAAAGAATCTTAATTAATATATTATAATATATGTACCTACATAAATATTTATAAAATATTTTTTTTATGTACGTATATGCATGCGCCGTCTGTTATTTACTTATTAAATATTATGACTTGATTTAAACTAGAGATTAAATAGAACACTCTCATCGGTATCTTAACTCAAGAATGCTATACCTTCTATTCAAATATAAACGGGCCTTTATCCATAACTCGACAAGGATAAGACATATGGCCATACTTTTTTTTTTGCTTAGGTTGGCAGGACTGTTATATGTTTACATGTCAAATTTGAGTGCGATCTGTCACATAGTTTTTTTTTTACGGCACTATAAACAAGTCAACCTCGAGTGTGTTTTTCGAATTTTTACTATGGAAATTAACGTTGAGCAAAGAGTTTGTTTGAAATTTTGTTATTCCAAAGGAATAAGTGCGACGGACGCAATGAAAATCTTGCAGAAGGCATATGGGGAGTCTTGCCTATCACGTGCACGTATTTTTGATTGGTATAAGTCGTTCAAGGACGGCCGCACATCGCTGGAGAACTTGCCCCATGATCGTCGTCCAGCAACGTCAATAAACGAAGAAAACGTCGAAAAAGTAAAGAAAATTGTGTTAGAAAATCGTCGTGTGACTGAAAGAGAGATAGCTAGTGAGCTCAACATATCAAATGGATCCGCTCATAGCATTATTCACGATGTGTTGGGCATGAGACGTGTGTCTGCTCGACTTGTTCCAAAATTGTTGCTCATACGCCTCGTCTTGTACGCAATTATTTGACCAAAAACAACGTAAATATTGTTCCGCAAGCACCCGACATGGCACCGTGTGACTTTTTTCTTTTCCCTAAACTCAAATTGCCGCTTCGTGGAAAGCATTTTCAGTCGATTGAAGTCATAAAAGAGAATTCGAAGAAGGAACTGAAAGCCATACCTAAAGCGGCCTACCAGAAGTGTTATGAAGATTGGAAAAAAAGGTGGCATATGTGTATCGCCTCTAATGGTGACTATTTTAAAGGGGATAAAATAAATATTGAAAAATAATTAACCGTTTTTGTTTTATTGAACAGTCTCGTTTATATTTGAGCAGAAGGTATATCTGAACTGTACAAAATATCGTCCTATATCTCGTACAATTCTTCCTTCGCTGTCGCTGGTACTTAAAATTCCTAAATCTTTCACAAGAACCTTCATTAAAAACTCCTAATGCCGACCAATCGCTTGTCCGAGTCAAGGTTCTACAGCGAGACAGGTATGATGAGCGACTTGAATAATTTGATGTTGCTTTGTCGAAAGAGAACTTTACTATCAGAACAGAAAGTCACCTCTTGGCAAGAGTGATACTGCTTTGGATGTTGTCGTCACCTGAGGATCTGCATTAGGAGGAGGGAATGGTTGTGTGACTTATAGAGTTTTGTACTTTGTCGTCGAGATAGAACTGTACTTTTCAATGACCTACTTAGTACAATGTAGCACCAGTTGGCAAGAGTGATTCTGCACTGTATTTCGGAGCAAACATTGGTGCTGATACTGGTTCCTAGATTGACGAATTTAACTAAAGGGTGGTTAAATTTTCAAGGGCCGATGTTGATTTTGAATAAAACACAAACTATTTAGGAAATTATTGAAATTTTATTTTATTATGATATATTGGTATTACTCAATTATGTATGTAACAAAATATCGGCCAAATGAGCGCCGCGACCTCGGCGGCACACCTCCATACGATGGTCCAAATTTTCGATGACGCTGAGGCATAATGGAGTTTCTATGCCGTTAATGTGCCGAATTATCTCATCCTTTAGCTCTTGAATTGTTGCTGGCTTATCGACGTACACCTTTTCTTTCAAATAACCCCAGAGAAAAAAGTCCAACGGTGTCAAATCACATGATCTTGGGGGCCAATTGACATCGCCATTACGTGAGATAACACGGCCATTGAATTTGTTGCCCAAAAGAGCCATTGTTTCGTTAGCTGTGTGGCAAGTGGCACCGTCCTGCTGAAACCACATATCGTCCACATCCATATCTTCCAATTGTGGCCATAAAAAATTCGTTATCATCTCACGATAGCGAACACCATTCACAGTAACTGCCTGACCGGCCTCATTTTGGAAAAAATACGGCCCGATGATGCCGCCAGCCCATAAACCGCACCAAACAGTCACTCTTTGTGAGTGCATTGGTTTTTCGACAATCACTCTTGGATTCTCATTCGCCCAAATGCGGCAACTCTGTTTATTGACGAATCCACTGAGGTGAAAATGTGCCTCATCACTGAAGATGATTTTCTTCGAAAATTTTCATAATAAGTCTGGATAACTTTAACACGTTGTTGGATTGTGTATCTCTCCATGGTTCAAATTGAGTAAGTCTGAAATAGAGAAATGTCAAATTAAATTCGGAAAAAAACTTGGCGTTTAGGTGTGGTTCACATTCAACCCTTTACAACTTCTATGACTATCAACGATGACGATTTATTAGTACAGGAAATATTTCTTCTCCGGCTTTTCCACCGGGCCGATTCGCCGTATGATATCAAGTCGGCAAATATACGCTCCTATAAAAGATTTTATTCTCTCTACTTAGTTCTGCAGCTCGAAATTACTTTCTCTATAATTAAGTTGAAAAAGCCACACAGAATCATTTCGTCTGAAATCTCCTTTATCCGATTCTGACGAATGTTTCACAGTTTACATAGTTCTCTGGGTCTAAAAAAAATGCTGACAAATCCGCTTAAAGGAAGCTCCTTTTCGTGCTATCGATATTCCATCGTTTTAAAATCGACGATAAGCTAGTGTGTCGATCTCATGGGTCTTTTCCAAGATTTAGCACATCGTGAATATCTGTTCAATAGTAGATCTAACAGATCTGAAGACACAGTGAGAGATAAATAATATGAAATATAAATGAAATTGACAAAGACTTTGGTCTCCTACTTCTTGGGAATTAAACAGAACACGAAAAGAAATGTTACAGAGAAGATGATGGATGCTTTTTTCATTTCTTCAGCGACATAATTTTCTCCGTGTGAAATATTTTTTTTTTCGTTAAAACGTTGATATGATATGATATTGGAACCTGTCTCACTTTATTCTATTAAAGGTTCAGTTTTAGGATATAGGATTTATGTATGTACAAACATTTTTAAAATACACATTATATTTATAGTCAATGGAACTGAAATTTTTTTAAAAATTTTTAAATATTTTCTTTAAATTTTTCTATTTAATTATTTTCAAACTACATACATATGTACAATTGTTAAATATATTTCATATTCACCCAATATTCTCATTTAACATATTATCATTTCACATCCATTCATTATGAAATCAACATCTTTTATTTATATAATTTTTAATTATTTAAAGCTTATCAATTTTAAAAATGTTTATTTCAGACTTAAATGATTTATATTTATATAGATTAATCGTGCAATGAATAATAAATAATAAATAAATGAATTTAAAAATCTTTCCATATACAGGGTTTTGCGGTTTTTAAAAATAAACGTAAATAATATGCATTTAAAATTTTTTTTTATGAAATTCCTTTTTTATTATAAAATTTGAATTTGAACCTTGGCATTATAGGTGACACAACCCTTCATTCAAATGACCGCCAAACGAGGTTTTGCAAACTTCGTTCCGTTTCATAAGGTTGAGGTTTCGACCACTTTTCAACAGATATTGGGCGGTATCTCAGCTGTAACTAGACGAATGTTTTCAAGATCTCCAGTGTTACAAATTTATCCGCATAAACAAGGTCTTTCGCGTAGTTCCACAAAAGAAAGTCCAACGGTGTCAAATCGCAGGATCTCGGTGGGCAATTCACATCGCTTAGAAAAGAAATTACGCAGCCGGGAAACTTCTTTCGCTATAAAGCCATATTCGCATGTATTGTGTGGCATGTGGCACCAGCTTGTTGAAACCACTTATTGTCCTGGTTGTCCCTCTCAATTGCAGGCCATATATGCCTGTCGCCTCGTCGCTGAAAAATAATTTGTTCGAAACATCGTCGCCCATGGCTTGTTGGTCAAACTCCCAGCTGTTGTGTGAACTGGACTTTATATGGATGTGGGTGTAAGTCCAATTGCGAGTGCCTTAAGAAAGTCTCAGCTCTTGATAACGTCGAGAAATTCTGGTGTTCGTCCTCACTTTCACATACAGTAGCGATATTTGAGGTTGTTTGAGTAGTCGGACGGTTATGTGCACCATAATCCCCTCTGTACTTTTGAAACCTCGAAAAAATACTTAAAGTGTTTTTATAGTACATAGTACATACATACATACATACATACATACATACATACATCCATTATTATATGTACATTCATTTAAACAAAACATATTTTTTGGGGATTTCTAAATAATTTTTATACATACGTGTACAAACATATTTATTTAACAACAAGCAGACAGCAATCGCTCGATTTTTTACTAAAATCTTTGACATTTTTAATTTAATTAATAAAAAAACAATGAAGTATTATTTTTAATATAATGTATGTATTTATTATTTTTTATTTATTTTTCCTAGAATTATTGATCTTTTTCTTTGAGGAACGTTAGTATTTTATTCTCTCAAATAAATAATTTATTAATGAGAATAAAATAATAATTAAATCTCTAATATACGCTTTATAAAATTTTTATTTTTTTTTTAATGAATTTAATTTAAAGTAATTTGTTTAATTTTTTCTTTTAAGAAAACATTTTATGTCATCACTTTGATTATTCAAATTTTTCTAATTAATTTTCTTGCTTTTTTTCGTCTGCATTTTATTTGTATTAAAAACGAATTTCATTGAACAATTGTTATTTATTATTAATGTCCACCTTTCGTGTAAATCACAGCCTTTACAGTTACTCACATGTTTAAATGTTTTACAATAAATTGACAGAATAACCAGAAATTGGTAAGCTGGTAAGCCAAACAAATGCCAACTCATCAATAAACTCGGAACTAGCCAATTTCATTACAACAAAAACACTCGAGCAAACATACACATACACATTTACCTTTGAATCCTTCAGCTCTAAGCAGCATTTCGCTCTCCTCCCCACTTTCTCGGAGATGAATGACAGGTATGTACCATATAAGGACAGTTTACATGAATGGGTTAAGCACAAAAGACAACATGAAGACATGGTTGTGAACAAGAAATAATACAAAACTACATACTCGTACTCGTATTTGCTGAGTTTTGGCATGAAAATGTTTTTGTTGTTATATTAAGTCATGTCGACGTTAGACAGAAAGCAACATTGGAGCGTTGACCATTGACAAATTAAAGTTTGGAAATAATTGGACAATAAATGGACGAGTGTTTTGTTGGATAATACAATACTATATACGTACGTATGTATATACATAAATACATGTTTGTATTCTGGGGCATACACGTATTGCTGAAGATTCTAACATTTATCTAAGATTAGATTTTGAATTTGTTGAAGTATGTTAGGGTTGCCAAATTGCAGAGAACTTTGGGTGTTTCCTACCTCAAACTGAACGTAGCTGTTCTATTTACAGAGGACAGAGGCTTTGAGGCAACTTAATATGTCTTAGTACCTTAATCAGAAGCAAAGCGAGCTTAGGGAAATTGGATACAGAAAGAGTTCAAGCAAAAGTAAGATTTTTGAAGAAAAACCTATAAATAATATGTTTGAAAAGCATAGGATTTTGGTCCCAATTCGATTGAGAGCAAATGATTTTGAGAAAGATCTTTAAACCTTGAGCAAACAATCGAGTCTAGATCCAGGACGTTATTGCTTCGAGTGACATCTAAATTCTCAAGCTCAGCAAACAGCCTTAAGGAGGTGGGATAATGGTACCAGAGGGCAGCAATACACGTATACTCAGCAAGCTCACAACACCGCCTAGTAAATTAGAACATGGTCTCCTCATTGGGCATTTTCAGATGGGGATACCTTCTAGGTGTGAAGAGAAACGAAGAGGTGTCGTATGGGAGAATGTTTGTATTCGAGTATATACTATGTCTAGTGGATTGCGGACATGAGGACCTTACTCTCTCGTAATTTTTTTGCTTACCAAACATGGCTAGTATTCTCCAAGAAGAAGGACTAAGCATGAAAAAGATCTATAGGGATCTAGTTAATAACTGACTATGAAAGGTTCTCAGATAATCTTACGGCTTGCTGGGCTTAGCATCCCCATTAAACCAGTTTTGCTGACTTGCAACTAGACAAATCCATTATCAAGTTCTACACTTCATTTCAAAGCCAAAAGGTACCACATAAGCATATTGGATATGAGTTAATATTTTGGTTTTAAGTTTTAACAAAAACACCAATATTGGTGTCTAACAATGGGATTTCAAAATGGCGCTACTCGTGCACGAAGTCCATATCGTTCGGATCTTAATCGTACCCATCTCAGCTTGAGTGTGCGTGGTGGACTAACTTTCTACTCAATTCCCTTCCCTACATTTTATTTAATAATTTCGAAATATACGGATTGGAATTAGTGAGGTTTGAGAATTGTTTGAAAAAGGTTTGAGATTTTTGTTGATAAAAGTTTCTAGGATGTTTCTTAATGAGAAATGTCTGCTGAGTTGCTTATGATATGCCGTATATGTGGAAAAATCACATATGTTTTTATATATTTCATGTACATACATGAAATGGTCCTGTGTTGGTAAGTATGAGAAGGAGAAGAGTTAATTTTATTTATGAAATTTTGAATTTATGTATGTGGTTCGCCATTTCCATTTCATCATCTTTCATAAATCAAACACAGAGATCTCTTCCAAATCTTTATTCGATTTATATTTTAATACATGTTTTTGGCAACCCTGCCAGGGAACTGCATCGAAATGGTTACTATATAAATGTTATTCGACAAACGATTTAATTAATTCACCTCTATTTACTTACATATATCACAAAGACCTTACAATTTACAAACGATTGGAATAATAAGAGTGACTGACAGCTACTCGAAATGGGAGTATTTGGCAATTATTAAGCCAAAAACACGTACATACATACATACATACATCCACATAAACTCCGCAATCATGTTGACTGACCACACTGTGATTAAATTCACCGCTGATTCAAGTAGATTAAAATTTTTTGTTAGAGTGTCAAATAAATGAAGTAGCAAATTTTTAGGTGATTTTTTCTTTCATCCATTTTTTTTTTCGGGCTTGACATTTGGCATGAGGCATAATCCAGCAACCAAATTTTATTATATGTGTACATTTAGCTGTTAGAGCTGTTAGCACATAAAATACAGTTAAGTGTTGGTCCATTAAAAGCGTATTTAGGCAATTTATTTCATACTTAATAGCGGTGGCTGTTGTGTGGGGCACCTTAAAAATATACAAAAAATATAAAAATGCTAAAAAAATTTAAAAAAAAATATATATGAATTAAAAAGAAGGCAGACAAATTGTACATCTCCTTAACACAGTCATATTAGTTACACACATACATACATATATACCTACAAATTTATTGCTCCTCAAGTCAACGAGCTAACGTGGAATGTAGGTATGTGGCAATAGACTATCATCACATAAGATAAGTAACCAGCATCAGCCAATTACTACAACAATACAACATTATAAGTAATGCCACTTAAAACAACAGTAATAAAACAGTCAAAACGACAGTGACAAGTTTCGCCATACCAAATTGACTTGCAACATAAAGTGAGGAAGAAAAACAAAAATAAGTGTATAAAAATTAAATGAAAAAAAAAACAAAAAAAACAAAACTATAGTAATGGTAAAAAAAAAATTAAAAAAAAAGAAGTTATAAAATAATGTTAATAAAAATTAAAAAAAAAACCTAAAGTAATAGTAATAAAAAATAAGAAAAAAAAATAAGTGTATAAGAATTAAATAAGAAAAATAAAAATTAAAAAAAAATAATGATAAAAAAATAAAACACAAATAAATATAATATGAAAAAAATAATAATTAAAACAAATACAAAAAATAAAAAATCAAAAAAAAAATAATAATAATAAATAAAAAAAATATTAAAAATGAAAAAAATAATAATTAAAAAATATTAGAATTCAAAAAAATAAATACGAAAAAACCAAAGAATAAAAAAAAGTATTAGAAAAAATAAATTAATAGTAATAAAAAATAAGAAAAAAAAATTAAGTGCATAAAAACTAAATAAAAAAAAACAAAAAAAAATGATAAAATAAAACACTAATATATAAATATATGAAAAAAAAAATCAAAAAAAAATAAATAAATAAAAAAAAATATAAAAACTCAAAAAAAAAATTAAGTAATATTGAAATTCAAAAAAAAAAACTTACAAAAAAACCAAAAATAAATAAAAAAACACTAAATTAACAGTTTTAAAAAATAAAAATAAGTGTAAAAAATTTAGTGTAAATTATATACAAATGATATACAAAATATATACAAAAGTAAGTAAAATATAATACATGTATAAAAAAAATTGTAAAATATAATATGAAAAAAAATAAAAGTAAATATTAAAAAATAAAAAAACAACAAAAAAAAAATTCTGACATTGAAATGAAAATCTCAAAAACATTTAAGATGAGTCTCAGGCTTCCTCAATTGTTGCTTTTTATATCTCGCGATTAGATAACAAAAACAAATATTAAATATCTAAAATTGCTTGGCTGCTTCTCAAAATATTCTCCATTGAGATCTGCATCTTTTTTCTTTCTTTGGAACCAATTGTCGAAGCACTGTTGCCACTCTGATTGAGGTATCACCAAAACGTGCCTTCCGAAAGCATCAACCGTCATTACAGGGAGCGAAAAACGTTGAACTCTCAGTTTATTTATTTATTTTTTTTTTTTGGTATTTCTGCACCAGGTCAGAATTTTACTGTAGATGACTCATCAAATCGCTGTTTTGAGTACTCAAAAATGGCGTTATTTCAGTCGATGTGGGAAAAGTGATCCGTCTTGGGCTTTTGGTTTCCCTGATTTTTTTAATATTGAATGTATGCTGGTCCCACTAATGCCTATAGTTGTCTCAATCTCAGGTTAGATCACATTAAGATCTTACAACATCTGTTTGCAACAATATCAATAGTTTCTGGAACAACTCAATAGTTTCTGGAACAACAAATGATTTTGGACGGCTTTCACGAAATTCGTCTTGAAGTAATCTACGACTTCGATTGAATTTATCCTGCCATCGATAAATACTGGTTCTTGAATAAACTTCAAACTGCTACGCTAGGGCTGCCAAATCCCGAAATAAGAAAGGCAACCCTCGTATGTATAAGTGTAAGGCTTAAGCTGCTGGAAGGTATCATCACAACAAATGAGTTCAAAGCTAAAAGAAAAAATAAAAATCCATTAAATCCGAGTATTACTTTGAATTGTCAAAAAAAAAGACAATAATAATAACAAGTAATTACAACAATTGCGGTTTGCTCCCAAAAAAAAAGTCTAGAGATGCTATTACAACGAACATTCGCTCCACTTTGTGCAGCATACACTTGCTGCCATAAAGTATCTAACATTTCAATTTTTTTTTTTTTTGTTTTTCTTGTATGAGCTCACTTCCCTACTTGAGTCTTAGCAACACAGCTTCTTAAAGAACTCATTTTCAGCTTGTTACCGATTTTTTCACCTGAAAATTGCTTCATAAAAAAAGCAAAAATCACGTTCTTTTGCTCTTAAGATCATATTCTGTTTTTGGTTTGCTTTTAACCGAATTCTAGCCGCTTTGATACACTTAAGTTGTGGCATAGAAAAGCAACTCGTGCTGATTGTTAACCGTCAAAATATTTTATGAGCCGGGCTTTGTTCTGCAGCTCGCGGTTGCTTAAATGTCTACATATCTATATATGTGTACATATGTCTATTAATGTATAAAAAAAATTGTTATTTAGTGCTGGCGCATAGCTTGAACAAATTTTCGGTTTTACTTAATTGAGCAAAATGTAAAAGTATAAATTTGTTAATAAGTCAATTTGAAATTGTTGTTAAGGCATTAAAAATGCATGGAATTCATTAAAAGATTTATAATTTAGTTATAAAATATAAAGTGGTATAAATTGTATTTTATTATATAATATTAATGGAAAATTGGAGGCTCTTATGTGGAGCTTACAATTGAAAACTTAAAGGTAGCTCGTTATGCGGATGATCTTGTCATCCTAATTTCTGGCAAACATACCAACTGAATATCACGGGCTCTCGGGCTCAGTAAACCCGGAAAAATTATTGACCTGTCTCTTTATCAGAAAGATGAAAGACCATAAATTCCACAAACCATCTATAAGAATTAACATTAAATAAGTCTCCAACTCTGTTAAGTATCTTGGTGCAAACCTGGATAAAAAATCTCAGCTGGAACAGTAAAGCGCTTAAAGAGCTTTTTCAGGGAGCTAAAACCTCACATTTTGCACTGACTTTACACAAGAGTCCGAAGACCCATACTAACATATGGATCACTAGTGTGTTGGGAAACATTTAAAAAAGGTGCCACATAAAATTTTTGAAGCAGGTACAACGTACGTCTCTACTTGGTATAGCAGGCGCCATGAGTACTACCTCTACAAAGCCTATAAAAGTCATCCTTGATAATTGTTCTGGAAAATCAGGTTCGTTCCCCAAATTTTGAAGGACATGACAGCATTCCCAAAATTATATCAGAAGTTGGGCTGATCGTAGAATGCTACCGATAAACGGAAGCCTTCTGTCGGGTAAATGCCAGCTACTCCTTTCCTAGCGTGGAAAATACCCATATCTATAACCATTGGTCTAAATGCAAGGCAGGCACAGGTGCCGAATTCTTCTATGACAACCCCAATAACAACGATAGCTTCGAGCTCAATTACTACAACTCTGTCTTTCAAGCAGAATGATGTTTTAACCTTTACAAGTGTCCGGTCTTCAGCCGATTGAGACATCACATCTTTCATGGTGCCCCCAGATCCAATCCAAATCCAGCAAAATGTTTGCAAAAGTTTTGTTGGCGCTTAACCCCAGTATCACAATGAGCCGATGCCTTACCGGCGGGTCTTTTCAAATATGGTAGCAAAGGACTAGCAAAGTGCATGCTGGAGCTTCTTTGCAAGATCATATCGAGCGTACTATGTGAACGAATTGTTTGAATCTTATCAGATATTCACTAGGCGCCAAATTCACTTCAATGTCGCTATGTGTGAGCTTGGCATCCTCACAAAACATATGTAGTTGCATAAACTCAAGCTAGGTATCACTAAAAGCTCCGTCAGAATCAAGAAGGACCTCTCCGAACCAGTCAATATTGAGCATAGTTTCGGTCAAGATGACTCTTTATCGTGTGATCTCTTTAGCTTAGAGATGCGAAGCTAAACAGTGAAAGGCATTCATCCAGAATAGCGTGCAACTGCTCATCAACCACTCCATTACTTCTTGGCTCATACGTCGCTCCTGAAACTACAGATAATTTCATCTATCGAAGAGCCAGCATCAACCCCAACAGGCCTTTCCACCTTGAAATCCAACGCAGAATCAGAGCAGGCAATTGAAAAGTAGCTCGACAAATGAAGAACGTCACTCACATCCTGTTATTTTTTGCAGAGACTTGGACATGTTTCGTATATGATCGACAACATTCCACCTTTGAAAGTTTTCGACAGCGGAGGGTACGCTAGAAACATTTGAAAATTGAGTCCTCCATTCCGATCGAAAGATCAGGCTCAGGTTTGTGTCCCCAATTGATGCCGAACGGCGATGTAGAAACTAATGGTTTTTGACTCGGCTATTATCGCAGTAGCGATACCTGCGCCAATCAAGAAGAAGAAAAAGTTATTAATCGACTCGTTATTGTTTCGATAAACACTCGCTTGAGTTCACATCTTTTAGCATTGTTTTTGTACATACGAGTACACACATAAATATGATAAAAAATATATATATTTACATGCATATACACGTACATATATTTTCTATCATCAATTTTAATTTTTATCAAGTAGACTTCCTTCATTACAACTTCCGGGCAACCTTAACTAACCACCAAATTGCTATTGCATTGAAGCGAAAATTCATGAAATGAACACCATTTTTCAAAAATCATAAAAAAATGCAGTTATAGATTCATCTAAGTACATTAATACATACAAATATTATCTTAAAAACTTTTCATATTTACAACAATCTGATTGGATACTTATCCATTGCATATCCACACACACACACTGCACTATCAGCTCAGCCAATCACAAGTGTCAGCGCTGGAAGCTCTCGAGTAGTCGCCGCTCTTTTTTAATTATAAACTAGTAGTAAATAGAGTGAGTTGTGACATAAAGTAGCTCGAACAAGTGTCACAATAGCAACAACTACGAGTAGTACATACATATGTATGGTACATATGAACAAGTAGTGAAGCAAATTGTTAACAAAGCTAACAGTAATTAAAAAAATACTTACTGCACTGCACTGTGTTGTTTTAATGAATAGCCAATGTAGACGTGCCGCGGCTAACAAAATAAATATAATAATAACTGGCGAATGCAGTAGTAAGTATGGGTGCATACATACATACATATGCATATGTATAGATATGGAAGAAAATAATAATTTTTATTTAAACAAAAATGTGAGCGCCATTTAATCAGCACCTTACATACTCGTAGTTACAAAGGATAAATAAAAAAAAAAATTAACATGAAAGAAAACAGGTTTGCAGTCCGCTGGAAGACAACATTATTTTATAAAAAAAAAATTTTTTTTTAATATAAAAAATTTGATTTTGAAAATTTCTAATTTTTATTTTTGTTTTTAATTAAATTTTTTATTTTTCTTCTAGTAAATATTTTTTAACTAAAACGAACCACGAATATGTATACAGCCTTGTCCAAAAGTATTAGGCACCCCCACTAATTACTGAGTTTTTTTGTTTTAACAAGTGAAGTAATCAAGTTTTATTAGTAAAACAGTGAAAATACAATGAATTAGTGATAATAACATTAATATTTAGTAGGTCCACCCTTCGATTTAATAATGGCAGCAATTCTCTTAGGCATGCTGCGTACAAGCTTTGCACATTCGTCCGCACTTATAGCGTCCCACTCGTTAATTAAGGCATTCTTTAAGGCAGTTTTTGATGTTATACTGTGTTCCTTAATCTTGCATGTTAAAATAGCCCACATGTGCTAAATGGGATTAAGATCTGGAGACTGTGCAGGCCAATCTAACAAAACAATGTTGTTATCTCTGAACCAATGCTACATCGTAGTCGCTGATTTGTGACAAGCAGCATTGTCCTGCTGAAATTGAACTGCCTCCAATATGCTTAACAGTGGCTACCACGCAATCTGGTTGATATTCTTCCCCAACCCGTCGCCTCACGAACGTCACAACAGGTGTTCCAAATATCTTTAGAAAAGAAAAAATAACATTTTCATAGGATTTGTATTATGTCTTCAAAATTGCTCTAGATGAAGAAGCTATGGCTGTTAAAACTTTAAGACGATCTTAACTAAACTTACCTCGAGGTTTGATTCATCAGACCACAGATCATTCGACCAATCTTCTTCCGTGAAATGTTGGTATCGGCGAGCCCATTCCAAACCATTTTTCCTATTCTTTTCTGAGAGCCACGGCTTCTTTCGGGCTTTACATCCTTTTAAACCTGCTTCGAGAAGTCTTCTTCTAGCTGTTCGAGCACTAACTGGTTTACTAAATTCATCCGAAAGGGCAGCTGCAAGGGCAGAAGAAGACTTTTTGCGATCCTTGAGAGACTCGCGTATAAGTATTTGGTCTTCTCGTTTACTGGTTAGACGCTTGTTATGGGAATTCGTCTCCACAAATCGTCTGATAGCACATTGGACCGCGCACCGCGAATATCCAACCAAATTGGCAGTCTCAACCTGAGACTTACCTTCTTCACTTAGAACTTGAATTCTAACTCTATCATCGTAACTAGTTTCAATTTTTTTAGGCATTTCGGTAAATATGAACTGTTTTTATAAGATTAGTAACTTTTCACTAAATGTAATTTACACTTTCACTTTCAAATTTTAAATGCGAAAATATTTTATGAATTTCCTCGCGAGGTTTAGCAAACTTCGATCCGTTTGCCTGATGATCCAACCCAATCGCAACAAAAATTTGCAGAAACACTACATGTGACTCGAGGAGCAATTTGCCAACGTTTAAAAGCCATGGGAAAGATCCAGAAGTATGGAAAATGGGTGTCACACCAGCTAAACGATAGACAAATGGAAAATCGAAAAACCGTTTGTGAAATGCTGCTTCAACGATTCGAAAGGAAATCTTTTCTGCATCGAATTGTCACGGGGGATGAAAAATGGATTTATTTTGAGAATCCGAAGCGACCAGTGTGGTGTGGTGTACTACGAGTTGTTAAAACCTGGTGAAACGGTGAACACGGATCGCTACCGACAACAAATGATCAATTTGAATCATGCGTTGATCGAAAAACGGTCGGAATGGGCCCGAAGACATGGCAAAGTTATCTTGCAACATGACAACGCGCCATCTCATACCGCTAAACTGGTGAAAGACACATTAAAAACACTTAATTGGGAAATATTTCCCCACCCGCCGTACTCTCCAGACCTCGCCCCGTCCGACTTTCAACTTTTCGCATCGATGGGACAGTCCCTTGCAGAGCAGCGCTTCGCTAATTTTGAAGAAGTCGCAAAATGGCTCGTCGAATGGTTTGCCTCGAAAGAGAAAAAGTTTTTTTGGAATGGTATCCATAATTTGCCTGAGAGATGGGAGAAATGTGTAGAAACCATTGGTCAGCACTTTGAATAAAAAAATTTTGAGATTCCTCTGAAAATTAAGTGTTTTCTTTATCGAAAAAAACCGGCAAAATTCAACTAACACACCTGGTATATGCCTGACTTTTAACTAAAACGGGTTGACAGTTAAAGTTGACAGATGGGAAAATATAGTCCTGCACTATTGAAAATACGAAATGGATAACTCTATCTTTTTATTTGCTAGTGCGAGCTTAATAAATATTTACATATAAACAAACACACAGCAATTTTCAATTACTGAACACCTTTTAGATGGTAACCCAGTTATCTATCAAATTTAATTTCCGCTTTTTCCTAACGCTATCACTCATATGCTCATCTATACTAAATACATACATTATCACATATATTATATTTTACCTTTATTTATGAAATTTATCAAATTTGCCACCGGAAATTAGTTGAAATATTCATTGAATAACTTCTCTTTTTAAGCTGATTGACTATTGACTTTTATTTTGTTTTAAGCTGCCATAAAATATTATCCTTTTGTCCCAGATGTAAATTAGTTTGTATGTATTTATTTATGTAAATGTTTTGAATTTATAATTAAATTGAATTTTATCTATATTCACGTTGTTCTTAATCCTTCTTTACAGCTATAAATACACATTTGTTGTTGACTGACAGCGTTTAGTCGGAGGAGATTTTGTTGTTGATGTGAAAGTTGAAGGATGTGTTTTTGTGCAACATCCTTGCTCGATATGCAGAATTGAAGTCGTCAGAGGTGAGTGATTGCATATGAAATTTAAAGGTCATAATGGGAAATATTATGATTTAAGTCGAGTTAAGATGAAGATAGTAAAAACTCCAGTTTTCGTGGTGGGAAATACATATGTTAGGCTACTTTGTAGTAATGTAATTGAAATTTCAACTTGTTGGACAATTTTATATAAAACAAAAAAGGCCTGTGTAAATTTGATGTGTTGCTGATCTTAAGAGAACCTAACATAGACACAGACCCGTCCGTGGTGATGCCATAAAGCGTAAATATTATTCTGAACCCTGCGAGTATACAACTCTTTAACGCCAGAGCGCTCTTCTGTGAACCACTTATCGCAAGCCAAAAATAAGCAAATAATTTAAGCTCATTCTTCATCCAGACAACTATGGGAGTGGGGTTTAGGGGGAGGTAAAATAAGCTTTAGACCTCTAGCAAAGTGCACGCTGAAAGACGAGCCTAGTCGAGCTGGTGAATACGATATATGTATACTCTCTTTGTTGGCTGTAAGCTTAGAAATCAATACAAGCATGCGCTGATATACAAGGTGTGTTAGTTGAAATCTGTCGGTTTTTTCAGAGGAATCTCAAAATTTTTTTATTCAAAGTATTGACCATTGGTTTCTACACATTTCGCCCATCTCTCAGGCAAATTATGGTTACCATTCCAAAAAAACTTTTTCATTTTCGAGGCAAACCATTCGACGAGCTATTTTTCGACTTCTTCAAAATTAACGAAGCACTGCTCTGCAAGGGAGTGTCCCATCGATGCGAAAAGGTGATAGTCGGATGGGGCGAGGTCCCAATTAAGAGTTTTTAATGTGTCTTTCACCAGTTTAGCGGTATGAGACGGCGCGTTGTCATGTTGCAAGATAACTTTGCCATGTCTTCGGACCCATTCCGACCGTTTTTCGATCAACGCATGATTCAAATTGATCATTTGCTGTCGGTAGCGATCCGTGTTCACCGTTTCACCAGGTTTTAACAACTCGTAGTACACCACACCACACTGGTCTCACCAAACACAGAGCATTGTATTACGGCCAAAGCGATTTGGCCTTGCAGTCGATGGGCCAGCTTCACCAGGGGAAAGCCAAGATTTTTTTCGCTTCGGGTTCTCAAAATAAATCCATTTTTCGTCCCCCGTGACAATTCGATGCAGAAAAGATTTCCGTTCGAATCGTAGAATCAGCATTTCACAAACGGTTTTTCGATTTTCCATTTGTCTATCGTTCAGCTGGTGTGGCACCCATTTTCCATACTTCTGGATCTTTCCCATGGCTTTTAAACGTTGGCAAATTGCTCCTCGAGTCACATGTAATGTTTCTGCCAATTTTCGTTGCGATTGGGTTGGATCAACATCCAATAACGCCTGCAATTCCTCGTCTTCGAACTTTTTCGCTGCACCAGGATGTTCATTGTCTGTCAAATCGAAATCTCCACTTTTAAAGTGACGAAACCATGTCTCACATGTTCTAATCACTGAAGCATGTTCACCATAAGTTTCTACCAGCAACCGGTGAGCTTCAGCTGCTTTTTTCTTTTGATGAAATAAGAAACTCGACATATTCACTGAGGTAAACACATATGACGCTATTATTTTGGCGGAATGTGACTTGCGTATTTTTGTAGGTTAATGTCAATAGAAGAAAATTACATACATGCCAAATCATAGAAATTTATACATACCTATTGCTAACGACATCTACTAGTAAAACCGGCAACCTTCAACAAACATACCTGGTATATTTAAGTGTTGGCCTGTCTCACAGAAACCGCCTACCAAAGCAGTGTATCCACCGCTTTCTGATAGATGTAGCCTCTACCTAAAAAACACTGCAATGATCTGGAAAACTTAACCTCCTGAACAGAAGACTTTTATACCGACTTTTCCTCCTATACTCTCGTGTAGGATGAGGAGACGAGACCTATGAGACAAATGATTTCGAATAAACTGAGCTAACAGCTTTGAATGATGATTCCGAAAACCTCACTGATTTCGTATATACGTGTATATTAAGCAAAATTACCTAAGAGGAATCCGAGTCGTATTCTGGACATATTGGACGAGATACCAATTTTTCATGTCCGAACTGTTAAGGTAGTTCTGGAAAACTCTTTGCCCTGAATCGAACCAAATTAAAAAAGTTAGCAAAAGGTCTGAAATTCCGTCGCGGCAGGAACCCATTAATATCTACAGTGCCTCAATAGTTTCCGGGATTATATTTTTGAGTCTTTAATGGATTCACCTTAGATTTAGAGTAAAAAGAGAAATATTGAGATAACAAGTAATAGCGGAAGAGATCTCTAAAGCAGCTTGATTTTCATATTTTCGGATTTTAAAAATACGACATTTTAAATTTGTTCTCCAATGTGAACTTTTCTTGGTCTAATACGTCTAGTTTCTACAGCAACAAAATTTACTTTTTTACTCTTAAGAATTTGACATCAATTTTCTTTAATAACATACAATAATTTTCCTCTTGGGGCCTATTTCTCTCAACCACATTGGTCGTGGGCCTATCATACTCGCAAATCTATTTTCTATATAATTTCTCCATAAAAAAGACAACAAAAATCAGCCAATATTTTGCAATTGTTGTTGTTGCCGAATTTTCTACACACATCCAACAACGATCAGCTGTAGACCATTGTCTGCATGTACGAGTGTAAATCTGTAGTAGGCAAAGCCATACGCCATCATAGACAACAAATAAAAACTCGATCGTCGCCGGCTCGTTTGGACACGCCTCTATCGCTGCACTGCAATCTAGTTCGTCGCCGTTGAATGCAATATTGCACCGTCAGTCAGTTGAACGTCTGCACAATAAATGGAATTCGATTTCGATTGGAGCCGGTGCGGTGCGCTCGCTGGCTCTGGCTGAGTTTGCAATAGAAATTTTGAAATTTTATAGCTCAAGTCAGTCAGCGCAGCACTGTGCGGTTTCGCAATGCCCCTAACCAACTAACTAAGAAACTAAGTGGCTAGCAAGAGGTGCCTAGTACCTACTCGTACATAGACGAGGGCTGGCTGAATCATACACGTATAAATTACAGTTTTAGACCCGCTTCGGGTTCTCCCTCTTTCCTTGAGTTTGCCACCCGCTCAAGCGAGTGTTTTATGTAGTATGCTTAAATTTTGTATTTTCCAGCAAAGTTGGAGTTTTCAGCCGTTTTTAAAGATGCTGTGTGGTTGCGCAGGCGCATACTCGGCGCATTGCCTTCATTGTAAATATGTATGTCGCAATGTATTATAAAGATAATTGTAAAGCAATGAGTCGGAGTTTGTTATACCCTTCAAGATTACGACTTCTTTTGAACTCATAGTCACAAAATTTTTGAGTTATTGGTGTGAAATTTTTTGTATGTTGAAATCAGTTAAATTAAATTAAAAGTTACACAAAATTGTCATTCAAAAGATTTTTCAAAAATGCGTTTTCGCCGCTCAACTCATAAAATTAAACAGATATGTACAAGAAATGCGGCGTACTGCATACATAAAATATCAAAAATAGAATTTTGAAATTGAAAACCATCGAAATCGAACTACAGTTGCATATAGCGCTCGTACAACTCATTTTTCAAAAATCATTTTTTAGTTGAAAACTTTCACATTTATGCTGTTTACACTGCGAGACTTAATATTTTGATTTGATATGGTAATTAGTACATTGAATCTGAAAATTGACAAAATCGTGTCATTATAACAAGTAGTTGCCATACATGTCATAGTTCAAAAACGCTATTTTATGTCACAACTCCTAAAATAAAGCTTATTTGAGCATGAAATTTGTTGTACTGCCTACATATCATAAATAAAGTTTTGAAAGTGAAAATCATCGAAATCATAAATAAAGTTTTGAAAGTGAAAATCATCGAAATCGCGCTACCCTTACATATAACTGTCATATAAATTTTTGTTCAAAAATTAGTTTTTAGCTAAAAACTTGTATACTTTTGCAGCTAATAAAAGGAAATTTAATATTCTGTATTTATATAGTAAGTTGAATATTGAAAGTGAAAGTCATCGAAATCTGACGAGTATAACTTATAGCTCCCTTACAAATGTTTCTTCGAAATTACGTTTTTTGGTTAAAACTTAAAATTTTCGTAGCTAAAATGCAGAAATTTAAAATGCCGTGTGTATGCATAATGTTTCGAATGAAAATCAGCAAAATCCGACGAATATAACATATTGCCACCATACAAATAATAGTTCAAAAATGCATTTTTGAGCTCAAATTTTCGTATCTAAGCAGCTGATTATATGAAATTTAGTATACTGCATCGATATGTTACGTAAAGTATTGAATGTGAATATTGGCAAAATCGAGCGACTACAACATGTAGCTGCCATACAAATGTTTTTTCGAAAATGTGTTTTTTGATTCAAATTCTTACATTTGGAAAGATAAAACGCTGATATTTGATATTCTCCTTACATAACGTATTTAAAATATTTAAAATGAAAATCGGCGCGATTCAGCGAATATAACATGTAGCTACCATACAAATAATGGTTCAAAAATACGTTTTCGAGGCAAAATTTGCTAATCTAAGCAGCTAATACTATGAAATTTATTACGCTGCATTGATATGGTATATAGAGTATTGAAAGTAAAAATTGGCATAATCGGGCGATTACAACATGTAGCTGCCATACAAATGTTTTTTCAAAAATTAGTTTTTTGATTGCAATTCTTACATTTGGAAAGATAAAGCGCTGATCTTTGATATTCTCCTTACATAACGTATTTAAAACATTTCAAGTGAAAATCAGCGGAATTCGGCGAATATAACATGTAGCTACCATACAAATAATGGTTCAAAAAAGCGTTTTCGAGTCAAAATTTTCTTATCAAAGCGATTAAAAATATGAAATTTTGTATTTTACATACTTACAGATTATGTGTGAAATATTGAATGTGAAAATCGTTGAAATCGGACGTCTATAAGATATACAACTGATTGTTCAGTTATGAGATTTTACATTAAAACTTGTGCTCTAAAGGAATTTCTCAGAATTAGTAGAAAATTCGCTGTATAACTAAATATTGTGACTTTTGTAGTAAAATTAAGCTTCGCTTATTAACGGTATTAGCCGAAGATGGAGTTTCGCGTTTTATTATATTTTTGTTTTTGTTTATTGCCTTTTTTTGTAGATTTTGTTGTTGCTTTCTTCATCTGTCCAATGAAATAGATACTCCCCCCCACCACCGCAGCACACTTTGAAATTGTTGTTTTTATTTTTTGTTGTTGCTCTTTATTTTTCACTCCCCGCTTTGTAACGATGACGACGAGATCACTGAGCGTAAGCACAAAAAAATATGACGTCCAAAGACAATGATGACGCTGATTCGTACCCCATACAATGAACGACTTTTGTCTGCCAGAAAATTGGTCAACAACAACACCCACAACAACAACAAGTACAATAAGAAAATATATATAATATTAACTAGAAAATTATGAGTTGTTACATGAAAAAGGAGGCGTCTATGGCGGCACATACGTGTATGTACGTGTATATGCAAGTAGTTTGTGGTCAAATCTCACTTTGTTGTTGTTGTGGGTAGCTTTCCAGCGTAGGCTGCGGGCGCGTATTGAATGTGCGAGTAGTGCAAATGGCAACGCATTGGCGCATTACAACTGTTTTAAGGCTCTTGCCAATAACGGCAATTGTAATTGCAGCAAAAAAAAATCGCACAAAACTCAACAACAACAATACATTTTTTTTATAGCACAGCTATTATATTTTTTTTATTTCTTTGTTTACAACCTAAATGGTTTTATGTTGCCACACGAGGCTTTTTTCTCTTCATGAACGTTCATCTTTCCAAGCGCGCTTTGCCTTCGCCATTTGTTGTATTTGTTTTACCCTCTTACCCATTTTTAAATTACAATATTTGTTTTTTGGTTTTTTCTGTGATCCTCTTTTATTGGCCTGTTGCATAAATGTACGCTTGCTGTTGCTCCTAAGCTGGTGGTGGGAGTGTTGCAAGTGAAAATCTCATAAACTAGAGAAACCATAGCTCACATACAACACACACACACACACACAGATAGAAAGACACACTTTCGGCTAAGCACTGGAAAACGCTTCCAAGCAACACCTAGAGAAGCCGCACAGTCGTTTGCGCAGCCGCATTGCCTGTCATCTGGCTCCGCTCCCTGCTTGTGGTTTTGGGCGCTCTCAGCTTGTTTGATTTAACGACTGGGACGTCTGTTGTTCGCGCGCTTGGCATTTTTGCCCTCCTCCTCCTCCTCCGACGTTATTTGTTTTATTTTTTATTTTTTACTTTTTGCTTTAATTTCCTATGTAAACACACATAAATATGTAGGCTTATTTGTTTTTGTTGTTTTATTTTTTTATTTTTTGCTGCTATTTCACCTTCGTCTATTATATCTATTTTAAAGGTGTTTCCGGAAATTTCGAATTTGTTTTAAAAATATGCACACTTACATACACACATTCTACGCAATTAGTGTTGGCAGCGCAAATTAGCGCAAAATTATTATCATGCCCACATAGAAACACATACATACATACGTACATACATTCATAATGTTAAAATGCCTTTACGCATGCAGCAAAGTATCGAGAGAAGTGGAGGTTATCTATGCGAACTGAGAAACTCCAAAGGAAATTAATGCAGAAACGCGCAAGCTCTAGAGTTGAGAGATCAGTCTTTCTGTTGTCGTAAACTATGCTGCTCCGATTTGAACGCCGGGAACTAGCGAGACGCAGACGAAGGAGCTGAAAGCCTGCCAATACACCGCCCTCAGGACCGTGACAGGAAACCTACTTATATCGCTAGAGCTACACTTGCAGAGCGAAACGTTCATACGTATACACTTAATAGAAGCCGAACCACCCCCTAGCCACTACGGGAAGACTCGACTATAAGAACTGCTGGGCAGGATGGCTTACCAACAGCCATTCAACGAGAATCCCTTGACGCGTTCTTAAACTCCCTTCCAGTGAACAGTGTTATCGGAGTCAAATCATCGACCATTGCAGACGAAGGGCTCGAGCTGTCTCAAAAGTTCCTCGTAATATTGGCACAATTAAGATCTGTATACTGTAGTCGACTAAATTCCTACCTATACAGACTTGACCACGACATATCCAACGTATGGCCCTTAAAACCAACTCATCTAACTCCCTTTCCCTCTGCTCCGAGCCCGTCGAAATAACTCGTTTCCCGTACCTCCCGTTAGGCTTTCCGCTACAACAACAAAATCAGTATTTCTCCTTGTAAACGGTAAGCACGAGATCCTTTGAGGTTGCGCTATTCTGACAACGCGTTTTGAGGCTTTGTTTCCGAGCTTGTTCGGTTTGCTATTAAATATGCCATTAAACATTAGGGAAATTCAGCTAATGATTTTTAAAGCTATTTCTGATTAGTTTAGGTTAGGTTGAACCGGTTGATTACAAGGTTGTTTCACATAGACGATACCACGTACATCGGGTTTGAGGATCTACATCAGACTATATCGTCCAATGGTGAGATTTCAATGGTTGCTTCGAGGTGAGAACACCTAGACATTAAGGAAGCAATACCTTTGTAGAAAAGGATGACACTATCTACATCGGTGGATCCAAAAAGGGTGCCTTCTACGGAACTACAGCTAGTATCTTCCAAGCGGAAGTACTTGGTATAGAAAAATCCAGTATAGCTCTAATGAATAATTACCGGAGGACAAAGAAAGAAAATTTTGAGTACTTAAAAACGCTGACGAGATGGCCTAGGCAGAAACAGCTCTTGACAAATCTGATACAGAACTAACACCTTATCCGTTAAGAATCAACAGCAGAGAGCTTCACTTATAATTTAGACAAATAGAAATCGGAAGATAACGAAGCTTACAGGTAAAAATACCTTTTAAGAAGCTTAAGTAAAGTATTTAATAAATCAAAAGGCCACTGCGAATCCATCTGACAACAAGCCTTGAAAACGATGAAAGCATAATACATCAAAATGGCGCTAATTGTGCCCGAAGACCTAAAATTCCTCGGGCAGCACCATATACGATCAAAACTCTGCTCTGCTACAATTCTTCTTGCGCCTCTAAATATAAAATAGTATAAAGTAAGGCCTTAAAGGTCTGTTGAATCTTTCTCTTACTTTAGTTGGTTGAAAGTGGAGGTTGAGGATCTAACCGCAAGTGTTAAGAGGAGACCCTCGCTCAACTTTTATGTCTCAGTTCCCGTCGAATTAGTTGAGTTTTGGGATAAACTTTAACGGGATTCATCACGTTGCAGATTCTGTTAAGTAATGCCCAATCTTAAGTGTAGCAGCACCATCTTTTGCCGTCTAGGGTAGATTTAGAGCACAGAGTTGATCGAAACTTGTGAGACAATACAAGTATTTTAAGAATGAAAGTACCTATATGAGTTGGCTATATGTCCGCAACGCTATGTCGTGTTAGCATAAAGCGAACCATAAATATGTTGTCATTTCTGATACCCCCGGCCAAGGATACATAGTTAGTCGTTACTTTTCGTAAGGTCAGGATTCTCCAAAGATTAGGTTCTGCCGAATTTCGCTGTTGGTATACTTTTTTCATTTCTATGAAATAGAAATTCATTATGAAATGTACTAGTATTTAACTAGTATGAAGTCAACGCTTGACATATCTTATGACATCACCATTTTAAAAACACCATTTGCTCATATTATGTATATAGACGGACCATTTACTCCAGAATAATCGATTGGAAGGGATCTATTACTTAGAAGCAGAAGCATTTTTTTTTTAATTCCCTCAGGCTTTTCCTCTATGTTGCTCTCTCTCTCTCTCTCTTTTTCTCTCTCTCTCTCTATCTCTCTCACAATCAAATTATTAAACATTCCAGTAAGAAACAAATAGCTGAGGAGCGACTACTTAACAGACAGACAGACAATTTAATTGGATCTCTGTACGCAGACCAATTGCAATTCGCTTGTTATTTTAAATAAGAAAAATTCAGCAATAGAAAAAAGTAGGCATTTGTATTCACGAAACTACAGATTCGCTCGGCAATTTGGCTTAAACTTCGATCTAGTCGTTTAAAAAAAAAAAAAAAAAAAAATAAGTAGCAAATGAAAAGAATTCCAAAGTAAAGTAAAAGAAACTACTGAATTTATTTTTTTAATTTTCTAATATGTTTTTTCCTTTTTTTCATTGCCCAAAAAGTACCATTTTTGCGTCACTGAGAATCGTGATGTTCCAGAAAGATTTTTTTTTGCTGCTGTTTAAAGTTGTTGTTACAAATACAACAAAACATACTTTGCATGTCACTGTTGACTTTGCTCTTTGTTTGTTAACAATGTTTTAGCTTGTTGTTGCAAATAAATGAAAGTCTTAAATTCACTGAATTTATTTTTATTTTGTATTCTTCTTCTTATTCTTTTTTGCTAATGCTTGTATTTCGTTTTTAACGCTCACAAGCTGTATAATTATCGTAACTGTGACACTTTGTATGTTCTTTTTTCACAAAGAAGTGCTCTTTATTAAGAGTGGAGAGTAAAAAGTAAATTTAATGCCTATAAAATTTAAAAAAAAATTAACAAATGCACTTAATTCGAAGACATAATAATTAATAAATTCCTAATGGCATTAAAAAAAAATTAAAAAATAATAATAATAATATAAATTTCTCATTTTTTCTTTAAGCATAAATATTAATTTTTTTATTTTAATTTTTTTCATTGTTTAAAATATATTTTGAAGGCAAAAAATTTTAATATTATTTTTTTTTAATATTTCCTAATTTTTCATTTAATTTTTTCCTGTACTTGGTTCACCCTGTGCTGTAAACCGTGTCGTCTTTAGCCAATACAGTGAGCGCTTCCCAGCATTCGCATTTTCTTCCTCAAATTGTTTTTTATTTTTTTTATTTTTTCATTTCATTATCCGTGTTGTTACACGTTGTCTGTTCACTTGTAGTTTGTTGTTGTAGGTATTTTCTTGTTTAATTTAGCTGGAAGGTGAAGATTTCTGCGATTGTAATTTGTAGAAAATTAATTTGATTGCGAATGCAATCTGCGATTAGTGTTGATCGTGTAATGTTTACGGTTTCAGTTTCCATTTAATTTTATTTTATTTTAATTTTTTTTTTACAAATATTTTTATTTTATTTTCTTTGCTTTTATTTGATTTTATTTTTAATTGATTTTATTTTTAATTGATTTAATTTTATTTTATTTTAAATTATTTCATTTTATTTTATTTGTTTTTGATTTTATTTATATTTATTTCATTTTAGTTTATTTGTTTTTATTTGATTTTATTTGGTTTTATTTTATTTAATACTAATTTAATTTTTTTTTATTTCAGCTTTCTTGTTTTGTTATTTGTTTGACATTTTGTTTAATTTTATTTTTCGATTAATTTATGCTATGTAGTTTTCGTTTATTTTATTTAATTGTACTCTACATTAATATTTCCGTTTTATTTAATTTTATGTTATTTTTTAAAACTAAGAATGGCTCAATGATTAGATCGAGAACTCATTTCTTAGAAATGGGAAAAGGGATTTTTTTGGACACAAAAACCGAATGGAATTAATTTGTACTCCAATACGTATTTTATTTCAACTTATTTTATATTATTTGTTTATTCACCTTCGTTATTTCACTTTCTTTTAGTTCATTTTGTTTCGTTTCCCTTAATTAAATTTTATTTTATTTATTAAATTTAAATTTATAAATGATTTATTTTTATTTTTTTGTTTTAGCTTATTAGTTCATTTTGTTTTATATTATTTAATTCTTGTTCATTTAACTTAACTGTAATTTAATATAATTTTATATTTTATTTTATTATAATTAATTTTTTATTCTTGTTATTTTATGAATTTTGTTTAATTTTTATTTTATTGTTTATTATTTTATTACTCAAATTTAATTTGAATTTGTTTTATTTTTTATTTTTATTTTATTTTATTACAGTTCGTTTTTAATTTATTTTTTAATTTTTATAATTAATTAGTTTATTATATTTTATTTATTAAATTTAATATTAAATTTGATTCTTTTTTTTATTTTCTTGTTTTAGTTTATTAGTTCATTTATGCATTTAATTTAATCTTAAATTTTATTTTATTATAATTAATTTTTTATTTTTGTTATTTTATGAATTTTATTTAATTTTTATTTTTATTTTATATTATTTGATCTCTTTTTTATTAATTTAATTTAAATTTGTTTTATTTTTTATTTTACTTTATTGCAGTTAATTTTTAACTTATTTTTTTATTATATTTTAATATATTATTAATTAATAAATATATTTAGTTTTATTTTATTTCATTATATTTTGTTTTATTTTCTTTACTATTAGAGACAGAAAATTTTCCACATTCAACCACTCTTCAATCACTCTCAGCTCCACCTCCCCCATTAAATCGCAATCACTACAATTCATACAACATTTCATTTCTTCATCACTTCTTCATTCAATCTAAATTCAATAATTATTATATATTTATTTACACATGAATAGCTTCCAAATTGGTTGGAAAATAAAGTAAAGCAAATACAAAAGAAAAAAAGAAAATAAATAAATAAAAAATAAACGTGAAAATGGCATAATTTAGCGTTTCTCTCACTCTCTCGCGCTGTGATTAATGATGATCATTCTCAACTGTTGACATTGACAAGATCATTTCTTTCTTTCACACACACACACACACACACACACACAGAGCTCACAGACAGCTCCAACAATCCATATGCTAGTTGGTATGAATGAAGGCCGCGGCCAAGAATTTTCTGCAGCTCTTTTGTAGAACAACTTCACACTCACACTTTTTATTTGTAGATTTTTGTTGTTTTTTTGTTTTTGTTTCTTTTTCATTTGCGCGTTGATTTTCTATAAAGCCATTCTTTAATTTTTCATTCAAAACTATTGTTAACTCCTTGTACTCCAATGGGCAGCTCTGGCTGAGCGAAGAATGTTGGGCTAAGACTTGTATGAAAGTGTTTCGTGTTGTTGTTGTAGCAGTTAAAGTGTTGTAAATGCGCGGCAGTAATGGGTTAATGTACGGCAAATGGTTATGTTGTCTGGAATGAGTTTTTTTTATTTACGTACTAACAGCGGGACATAACTGGTATTGAATTCCAGCAGATTTATTAGATAATTAAATTTTATCGATTGAAATGATTTTTTAGTAGTTTTCGCAAAGTATTTTTCTTCATGGTCTTTTGTGCTAAAATTCGCGAAGTTGTATTATTTGTATGAATATTGAGAGATGATTTGAAAAGCTAGTAAAAAAATGAGCTCCTCCGAATTCACAGATAGATATTACCCTAGCTCTCTATTTGTATTTCAGTATTGTCTTTAGCTCTCTCTCTCTCACAGTCTCTTCATTACCTTTCCTCTCTTCAAACTAAGATGTACAAGTCCGTCCTAGAATTACTGATTATTGGGTCATATTTTCTACTAATCGAAACACCTAAAATCTATCTCTCTTTGCACCCTTCATCATCTTCCACTATTCACAGTAGTCAATAAGACTTTACCGATGTTGATCATTCTGAAAACGAACACGAATCTAAATTAGTTCTTTGATCAGATGACTCTATGAAGTCGGGCATTCAAACTTTTCACAAGAAACCATCTTTCAATGCTCAAGGCAGCTCTCTGTTAGTTAGGTTGCTCAAGAACCTATGCGCTGCAAGACATGCCTATCGTAAGAGGTGTCTAACCTTCATTCCACGGCCCTAATTGAGTCTTTGCACCAAAAAGGCTGGAAGTTTTTATGTAACCAATGACTGGTACTCCCAAAGAACCAAGTTGGGAAGCATATTTCCGGTTACAACAACATCAAACCTTACCAGCAAGACTAACAGTAGATGGTGCGAAAGAAACATGGCCAGGCAGATACAAGGGAGAGAGAGAGAGAAATAGAGAGAGAGAGAGAGAGAGAGAGAAATATAGAGAGAGAGAGAAAGAGAGAGAGAGGGAGAGAAAGAGAGAGAGAGGGAGAGAAAGAGAGAGAGAGAGAAAAAGAGAGAGAGAGAGAGGGAAAGAGAGAGAGAGGGAATGAAAGAGAGAGAGAGAGAGAGAAAGAGAGAGAGAAGGAGTGAAAGAGAGAGAAAGAGAGAAAGAGAGGGAGGGAGGGATGGAAGAAGAGAGAGTGAGAGAGAGTAAGAGAGAGAGAGAGAGAGAGTGAGAGAGAGAGAGAGAGGAGGGAGAGAGGGAGAGAGAGAGAGAGGTCAGCTTTCGTTGAGCCATAATTGATTCTTACATCTATTGTCTTTTATTTTTTCTTCGAAAAAAAAACGCTATTAGATCTCAAAAATGAACCAAGTATTACTCGTTCAGTTTGAATCAACGGATCCTCCGATATATAACTCATTCACCTGAGAAAACAAAAATCAAAACGACGCAATTAAGGTCTGATATATAATAGACTCAACTCCTATGAAACCAGACTTGACTTGACTTGAAATGGGGCTTCGCTCGATCGATCTCTTCCTCAAATTTGTGGAAAAACCTACAGTTTATTCTAAGCCGCCTTCGCCAGCCGATGAGTTTTTATTAGAAGCCTGGGTTTTCATATCCGAAATACACTGGAAGGGCTTGGTATTCCCTGCCGAGGGGCGATTGCAATTAAAAACATTAATTTTCCATAATTTTTTTGCATGTTGGTCGAACCAGGACTCACACTCTGACCTTCCGCATGTTCGTACGCAATTCTAACCACACGGCTATTGCGGTACGACATACTTAACGTACTTACTGCGTACAATGAATCCCGAGCAACAAAAACACCTTCACTTCACCGCACCGCACCGTTGACATCGACGACTTAGATGCTTCTTGGAGGGGTTGAGCAAAATCTTTCCATCAAAACTTTATTCAGAAGTGTTATAATTTCATTGCTCCTACTCAGGCCACAATGTCCAGTTCACAAGCTTACAAAGCATTTAGCTTTAAAGAGCCTGAAAGTATGCCCAGCCTTTGATGCTCCTAGACCTCGGGTGCCACGGCAGCAATGCGAAAGTACAGGTTTATGAGTTCAATTTGAAGCAGGTCGAGTATTCCTAACTTCACTATAGTGGCATCAGAGTGTAAGAAGTAGTGAAATTTCTGGCGCAGAAACTTTCCCTGTGCTTGGCAGAGGAATACCATTTCGCATTCACTGCGGTCATCTACTCTACTACTCTGCTTCGCGGACGAGTCAAGCTCTTCGGTACTACAAAAGAGCTCTTTTTGAGTGCGCCTAGTTGCGGATAAAAGCACAGCCGAGAGTACACAAATAAAATAAAATAAAAAAAAATAAAAAAATATTTAAAAAAATTCCCAACAACAAGTGCATATTAAATAGTAATAAAAACCAACGAATGATCTATACGAAATTACAGTTATGTTGGCTACCATTTTTGTTATTATTGTAATGAATAAAGCAAAAATTTATCGTCGAGGATGACAAGTTAACCATAAACTAACCTCAGCGAGATTTGCATGCCACCGGCAAGCGGCATACATACACGTACATAATCTACCTTTATTTGCAACAACAACAACAACAACAGCAACAATAACAATTTGCATTAAATAAGAAATAAATATTGAAATGAAACTACCACAAGACAGCGTAAAAGAAGGTAGGAATGAAAGAAAGAAAACAAAAAAAAACAGAAGCTGCAGTAAGACCATGAGGAGCTTATGTTTGCTACCCACAACAACAGCAACAACTACAATAATGATAATAAATAAATTGCAAGCTTGTACATAAATATATATGTATGTATGTACGCCAGTAGATGACTTACAAGCGTTCGTAACGTTCCTCCAGTACTCCGCTTGGCAATGCAAAATCAGTGAACACTGGCAGCAGCATCAGCAGCAGTAACAGCAATAACAACAACAACAAACGTCACAAGACACAATTTATAATTGGCGGTTGATGACATCCTTTTCAGTTGCTGATACCAGCGGCAGCGGCACGTTTTGGTGCCACTGTTGTTGCTTGTTGTCTTGTTGTTGTATTTGTTTTTATTTATTTTTTTTTTTTACCTGGTATTTTGTTTATTATTTTATTGCTGTTGTTGTTTGCGGCCATGGCCAAAATTTTGCACCGTAAAAAATATGCATTTACATGTACCATAAACATACATATGTATGTATGTATGTATGCGCTCGTTAACTGGTTGCCTTTCCGCTGGGCTGAGGCAGATGAGCGGCAGCGGCGGCGGGCAGTTTGGTATTTCTTTGAAATGGAAAATATTTTTAATATATACATATGTACGTATGTGTGTACATGTGTGCAAAAGGTATGTATGTATGCCCTGCGCTTTCCAAGTGAAAATGACAGTTTGGAAAAATACCGTTTCTTACATATTTTGTCTACTTGACTCCTTTTTTTATTCAAATTCATGCCTATTTATGCATGCGCGTTCTTTCCTTATAAATATGTATGTATGTATATATGTATGTATGCATTATACGTAAGCATGTGGAAGAAAAAACTCTTTTGCATTTTTTGTTTTTGTTTTGTTTTTTTTTTTTTTGTACTTTTCGTGCACTTATCAGTAATTTAATTTTTTTTCTTCTCTTTTTCTGCGCCTGATTTTTTATGGTCTGGGAATTTTAAATCGTTCATTCACTGATTTTTATTTTTTTTATTGTTTATTTTTTTTTATTTTTTCTTCGCTTTAAATTTGAATTTCATTAACTTATTTGTGTTTGACTTGCAAATACCGAGATTGTGGAGCTAATTAACATAAATGGTTTGTGTTTTTTTGTTTTGTTTTAATTTTTCAAATTTTTTTTCTGCTGCTTTAATATTCTTCCTTTTTTATTATTTTTGTTGTTATATTTTCTCTGTTTTTTTTTTTTTTTGTTTCAAACAGCTCAACAACAAAAAAGTGCTTGGAATTGTACACGTACGCCAGCGAAAAATACAATGATAATAACAATTATAATAATTGCAATAAAAACAACAATACTAATGAGAATTAAAATAAAAGTATTGAAATCAAAAATGTTAATAAACAATCACGTGTGTATGAATAGAAACCACAACACAATGGCAGCCATTTTTATTTTCAAAATTTAAATTTTTATTTTAATTTATTTTTTTTTTGAAAAAAAAATTATTTGTTTATAAACCACTTTTGTATATTTGAAATATTAAAAAAAAATCTCAAGTATATGCTGGATGTCTAATACCTCTTCGTAGTAGGTGTTCAAGATTTTTTCCGTAGTAAGGTATGCCTGTCGTAAGAGATCTCTAAAATCCAAAAGTTCCTGCCTCAGTCGTGTCTTAATACCGGAAAGACCCGGATTTTTATTCTTCCAAAGACTGTTACTCCCGCAATATTACCCAAAAATTACTTTAATGCATATTTTTGCGGCTGCTACAAAGACAATAGTGGATGCCTAATGGTGTCCACGGACTTAAAATCCTCTTACACTATCATCTCTTCTCTAAGCCACCCCGGGGTCTTGATAACGTTAGTTAACACAAAAAGTTGTAGATGTGCAACTTCCGAGACAACGTAAAGAAAGCCTTGATCGATAGTTGCGAATCTTTTCCTATACAAAGTCTTATACCCGCATTGAAGATGTTCTACTCTGGCATCTTCCTCTACTTCTTGGCAGTTTCTACAGTAATCTTTATTTTGGTAAGACCAATCAATAAGTCGGTGCCTAATTAATCTAGCTCATCTGGTTCTTAATTGCCTGGAATATCTATTACTGGTTTATTTTAAAGTCGGATGGTAGTGCCACTAATAGATCATGAATTGGATTTGTCGTCTCCGGGTATTTCACTATATATGCATCCGTCTCTATATTACCTCTTTGATTCATACATGAGGATGAATCCGTCTTGGAACCTTCTATAAGTCGCCGCGTCTTTTCATAATTCCGCAAGTTCAATCTTCATACTCTTATCCGACATTGAAACTGTAGACTACATATGTCATATGTACCTAGCCTCTTAAGTACGTAGCGGAGTTATCGGTCTTAATATCAGATATATGCCCTCAAGTTATAGCCCTTAATACGTTTGCCGTTGTCGCCATCAAATTTGGAAGCTCTCATCCGAGGCGTTAAACTACCTTTTCATTGGTGTTGGACTTTACGTGGCGGGTACCAAGCTCACAATTTTGACTAAGCCGTTAATCTTGGTGTAAAATATGTTCCACGGTGTGAAAGGCCAATTGTCGAGAATGTCGATAAAGTAAATCGGCATGTCGGACCGTCATGCGAGCACTGTTTCGATTGCCCATCGCTATGTATGGGTGCCACATGAGTTAAAGAGAAAAAACCTCCGAACGGAAATTCTATGCGCAAATCGGTGTTGAACTGTCACAACACATTTCTGATGCGGATGATGACAGGTGGAAATGATAAGTGGAACTCTTACAGCAACTTCGAAACGGTTGTGGTCGCAGGGCAGTGAGCCGACACAAACGGTCTCTAAGGCAGTATGGACGGCGAGGAAGCAAGAGAATTGTGTTTTATCAGAACAACGCCAGGCCACATTAATCGATAGTAACTCGCCAGAAGTTCCGAGAGTTTGGTTGCGAAGTTCATATGCATCCACCTTACAGTACGAATCTCGCACCAAGTGATTACCATCCGCTCTTGTCTATGGCGAATGATTTGGCTGGTGAAGAATTACCTTCAAAATGGCAAAAAGCAAAAGGATGTATATTTGACATAAATCGGATAATTCTAACTGTGGCGAATAAAACCATGAGTTTAATGCAAAAATAAGTGACTTTGACTATACCAAATATTATTTATTTTGTGTAGTGTATATAAATAATCAGTGAATGAAACACATTCTTTGAATCTTTTGCATTCCTTTTGTGATAATTTTTTTAAGTTTAAATTTTTTTATTTTTGCTTTGCTCTGCCACTTCAATTATAATATTTTTTAATATCGCAATTGCGATTGTGATTCGTCGAAATGCTGTAGAGAGTATGTACATATTTTTATATGTATAAATGTATATACAATAAGTATATTTTTATTGCTTGTTTTATATGATATAATTGTGGCGCCTGCATGAAAAAATTTATAATTTTTTACGATTTTTTTTTTGTTTACCATTGAATTAAGGAACCTTCTGAGAGTAATGCCTTTGAAAGGCGATTAAAGTTGATTAAAAAATATTTAAATATATATTTTATAAATCTGTATTAAATATATATAAAAAAAAGTTCTTCAAACATAATGAGAGTTTCATGTAAAATTTACGCAGACCAACAATTTCATCTCTCATTCCTCCACGGCCTCTCAAAATGGACAACCTCTCTACGCACAAACTCATAATTTATCAAATAAATCTGCTCTTCCTCACTTGTGTCCCGCTCTCAACAACTTCTCCCGCCATTAGGTGGTAATTTCTCCGACACGAACCCATTTATTTCGCAACGATGTGAGCTTGAGACGCGCAAGCTGTAAACTATAATAAAGCTATTAAAGTCCAACTTAATGCCTTTCAACATTCATCTTAAAGCGCCATATTCTATGACCAACTTCTTTTGCTGCATTTGGGCGATCGTGTATTCGTATTACAAGGCGAGGGAACGTGATTCTCTAAACCGAGAACTCTTGTAAATTGTTGTCTTCTTGTCTTCTTGCGTAGCTCCGGTAAATTAACTGAGTACATATTAATAATATGAGTTGCTTTTTGTTGTTGTTGTTGTTGTAAAATTGCAATTCAATAACCCGGTTAATAAATCATTTGACAATATTATTAATAGAAATTATGCACAAGCGTCTGACATAAATTGCCAATAAAACTGGCAGTTGCTGTGAATAATTGATTTGGATTTTTCACTTGAGGTGTTATTTACGGCCACACCAACATGAGATTTTCTACAAATATCATACTCTATACTATTTACATACATACATACATATATGGCATGAATAATTATATTAAGTATGTAAGCGTATTGATAGTTGTTGGCTTAACGGTACGTTGGGTCTCTTAATGTTGTGTTGTAATGTGAGACGATTGGTCAGCTGTGGCTAGTTGGCAAACTCGCTCGCTCGGTCGCTCGCTGGCGTCGATTGGTGTGCTGGAGTGAGAGCGAGCACGAGTGTTACCCACTAGGAAAATATAAAGCAAATTTTTAACCTTTAAGATCGACTTTACTGCCTTTAAAAAAACGTAGTTTTATGGAAAATAAAAACATGCTAAATAACCAGAAAGAAAAACCGGGTTTCTACTCGGCTTGTAAGTCCGCTTTCTAAGAATAAGGGAACTGCGAGCATTTCCAGCCCCTTGCAAAGACACTTTTGGTTTCGACTATACTCCATTGGAGAACAAAAGACTGCCTACCTTGTGAAGTTACGGATCGTACGCTGTGCGATGTGCCAGGAGAAACCGAGATTCAAAAAAGTAAACGAGACGAATTTGTCGACAGAAAAAAGTGAAAGCATGAAGAGCTTGAGAAGCTGGCTGACAGGAGTAAAGCTCAAAAATTCTATGAAAAACTGCGGCGTTTTACAGTATGGTTTTAGGACCGAAAAAATATCTCCAGAGCATACTGACTTTATGGCGTGAACACTTCTCCAGCTTGATAAAGATCAGTGATGTTTCAATTTTCAGAATTAATCATAAACGAGGACAACGGCGCAAACGGTCAATTAACCGATAAGACTCAGAAGCGATTGCCTGCCTGAAGAACAAAGAATACTAAAGCCGATGACACATATAACGCTGTGTAAACTGTTAGTGGAAATAATACGGATTGCAAAGCTAAAGAGGATCGTCTATAAAAACTGACAACTGCTTCCATTCGCCGCTGATATATTGACATCAGTGGCGCGGTTGTTAGGGATGGTTTCTCAAAACTGTTTAAGAAAGTGAGAGGAAATATCTGCTGTAAACAATACAAGCAGTCAATGTACTTGCGTTTTGGCTCTCATGTCAGTGTTGAGAGTCATAACTTTGAAGTCCTAGATAATTTCGTCTATCTTGGAACCAGCATTAACACCAACAACAATATCAGCCTTGAAATAACTCGCAGAATCACTCATGCCGACAGATGCTATTTTGGATGGAGTTGGTAATTGAAGAGTAAAGTTCTCTCTCGGCGAACAGAGACTCTAAAAGTTGCTCATCATACCATATGGGTTAGAGTGAACGATGATGACAGCCCTTGGGTCGAATCAAGAAACAACGGCTGCGTTGGTTAGCCCATGTGGTCCGTATGGGCTACAATCCTCCAGTTTTTGAGAGTTTTCGACGCAGTACCCGCTGGTAGAAGCACAGTGAGTGAAAAATCTCCACTCCTTTCCATAATAAGGACCAGATGAAGAAGGACTTGAGTTCGCTTATATCTTCAATTATCGCCGAACGGTTAAGAGAAGAAACGAATGCGTTAGCGCTGCCTATGCCAATAAATAAGATGAAGAAGGAAATGGTTAGATTATCTTAAAGGGGTGTTAAACTTCCTTAATAGGATTCGAATGTTAACTGTGTTGCTGTATGTATGAAGAGAATGTGGTGTTTCTGTTGTTCTGCCCTTACAAAATATAAATTTTTGGGTTCATAAAAACAGTTTCTCTTTAAAACTCAAAAAAAAAAAACTAATAAAAAATTAATAATAATTAAATTCAAAAATGCTTGCCTTCACTTCTTTATTCACAAAATTCGATTTTGAATCTTAAAAAATATTCACTCTCTCACTCCCTTCTCTTTCCTACAGGGTACTTCCCCATTTAACCAAATAAACTATACCAAACTTTTATTACCACTTTATATTACACTATATTAATAAATAATTTCCTGTCGTTGATTAAGTGGCTGCGTTATGAGTTCGTGTTATAAATTTTATGAAAGGCTTAAATAAATGGTGAATTTTTCGATTTTTCGCCAATTTACCTACTTTACTCCTTTATTCTACCATCAAACACTCCGCCAACCGGCCCGATCAGAGTGAATATGAGGGAGTGAGGTGATTGTGAAAAAAAAAAGAATTATAATTTTGTATGGTCACACTTTAGAGAATGGCAAAGATATTTATTTTCTTACATTTTATGGGAAATTTGATGCAGAGAAGGCCATAAAAGGAATTAATTTCAACTCGTTTCTTAGCAAATGCCTGAATTATGCTTAAATTATTAATCGTTGTCGTTGTGAATGCATTTAATTGAATGTAATCGGTTATCAAAACAAAAAACTGAAAAAACGCGAAGAGAATGTAAAATGCATTTGTATCAAGTAATATGAAAAAATCTCAAGATTATTTTGTTAATTTTTGGATTAAATAAAAGCCAGAATGAGGAGATGTAAATGTTTCCCGCTGATCTCTTATGAAGGGTGTTTTTAGGCATGTGGTTTCAAGAAGAAATAAATAAGGAATTTAGTTTTTAAGTATTAAGATTATTATATTAAAAAAAAATATCCGGCCGGTGACCGCCGCGGCTGACTCAAATAAATTCCAGCCGAGAGGCCCAATATTCGACAACTTTTTAACAGCCGTATGGCGACGTATGTCAGCAATAATCCGTCGAATATTCTCTTAAAAAGCGTCAAACGTCTCGTGCTTATCTGCAACTTTACATAACACAACAAAAAATAGTCCAGCGATGTTAAGTTGAGCGATCTTGGAGGCCACGCTACTAGCCCACGGCGCGAGACAATCCGCTCATCAAAAAAATTCCTTCAATAAACTGACTGTTTTGTTGACTATGGTATATGCCTTGCAGCACTGTCTTGTTGGAATCAAAGGTCGTCCACATCAACATCTTTCAATCCAGGTACGAAAATGTCATTAATCATGGGTCTATAGTGTTTCCCATTGTCTAGAACATTATGGCCGGCTTCGGTTTTGAAGAAATATGGACCAATGATGCCCCCGGTACATAGAGCATACCAAGTAGTGACTTTTTGCGGATGTAACGACGTCTCAACAATGACTTATGGATTATCATTACTTCAACTAATAGTGAGCTTCATCGCGGAACAAAATTTTCTGGTGAAAGTCGGGATAGGTGGCTTCAATTCATGCACGAGTTGGATTTAGTAAGCAAGCAAACCATGAGTTTTCCGAAAAACTTCCAAAAGGTGGATGGGTACAGCTCCAGCTTCGATAATCTGCTCTACAGCAGCAATAACGCCTTCCGTGCGTATTGTGCGGCGCCTCTAAGGATGCGCATTATTCACTAGAGTAAGCTGATTCATGGTTGCTCGAATTACCGACTCTACTGGGAGGCTGTGTCGACCGAATATTGGACGCAGCGCGTGATGCGTCGCACGAACTGAGCCATTACTTTGGTAACAAATTTGCATGATTTGAAACCGTTGTTCCGGAGTAAAACTGTTCATTATGAAATGGCAAGCCAAACTTGGTATTAGTCAGGTAACAGTTCATCGTTCCATCGTCTGCGGTATTCGCGGTTGCCTATGCGCAAAGAACCATAAATCGTTCGCAAAACTTTGCTCTCGAAAACTCTTAGAGCCGACTCATCAGATGTTGACATCGTCCATGCTTCTGCGCCATATAGTAGGACCGGTATGATGAGCGACTTGTGGAGTTTGGATTTCGATCGTCGAGTCAACGGTGACGTGGGAGCCAAGTCGCGAATGCGATGACTGTTTGTGTGATGACAGGAGATATTTCGTCTTGCCCTCATTCACTACCAGACCCATTCGCTTCGCTTCCTTATCTAGTTTGGAGAAAGCGGAACTCGCGGCGCGTACGTCAGCAGCTGTACACTCTTATGGAAGATTGTGCCTTCTCTATTCAGCTCTGCAGCTCGTATTATTTTCTCCAGCAATAAGTCAAAAAAGTCACACGATAAAGAGTCACCTTGTCTGGAACCTCGTTTGGTATCGAACGGCTCGGAGAGGTCCTTCCCTTCGGAGAAAAGTATTGCCTCATTGAAAAGCAAACGTCTACTTTCCATTTTCTCTGTGAGCTCGTGAAGCGAATAAATGCAGTTTAAATAGCATAAATGAGTCTCTTAAGTTTTGCGTCGAATGCATTTTGTATGGCAATTAAAGACAATTAATAACTGGCCAATAAATACAAAATGGTTTGTGTGTCCAAAAACAGCTTCATAGCAATTTTACAACGCATTATTTATGCAAATTCTTTATAATCAGCATTTGATTGGAAGCAGCGCATAAATTTCATGCTTAACGAATACATATTACATGGTAGAACTAACCACTTTTCCAACCGCCTCCGCCCCTCTCTGCTGCATGCTCTTTCGTTGCCTCAAGTGCTGATCGCATGATCATTTATGTCTGATCGCAACTCGTCGAGATCGCTTTGCTTGCATATACATATTACATGCTCGATTATAGCTCAATCTCCGCCTATCAAAACAAATTAATAGACATGTAACTATCAACAGCTGGTACATCGGCGTCTGATCTACAAGACATACACCTAATAAGCGCCACTAACATATTATTATAATCATTATTACTCGCACAAGTTGTCCAACAACTCAGCCGCAGCCACTCGTCGACTGTCCACCAATCGATCGATCGATCGTTCGTCATGTTGTATAACAATGTTGCTTTAAATGTCATTCGATCGTCAGCTTGATTAGGTATTTTACAGCTGGTAATTTGCGTACGTACAAGTTGTTATGGGTTGGCTGAAATATTTTGTGTGAAACAAGTTGTTGGAACCAGTTGGTTTTTTGATTGATTTCTTCGCTATTAAATATTTCCATGATGATTTTTTTTATATCATTCATGATCATTATATTATTTGGCGTCAGCAATCTTTCCAATTAAAATTTTATTCGTGCCTCAAACTTTTCTTTAAACTCCCAATTTAGTTCACTGATCGCGGTTGAAGAAAGTTCCGATCATTCATATGACATGTACATACTGTAAACCTGTAATCAACATATATTTCCCTTATATACTAGACAAGGCTACTTCCAGGAACAAGCTGTACAAGGCTCATTACAGTAGCGCTGCCTTCAACTCTTACGAAATTCCTTTGAGGAATAAGTAGGAATATGTAACAGATCTAGATTAAAGATCCCTAGCCATCACCGACGGAGTTTTCTCTGATTTCTTGCTGCCGGTATACGTAATATATTATATAAAGCCGACAGAAGAGGACTCTAACCATGATTTCCATAGATGTAGCCATGTAAAAGAGAAAACACCGCACCAAACGTCATGAAAGCTCAGCAAAACTCCATCACTACCAGAGGAAGTCTCTTATGCCGATGATATATCGATAGTGGCGTCGGACCCTGATGTTGATACCCTTTGTTTCCAAGTGAACGGCTTCCTTTCCTGAAGGGAGGAATCAAAGTGGATAGTGTTAAAATTCCGACTGTCAACAAACAAAAGCTACTAGGAATGTTAGCTGCCGGCCGGTTGTTGTTGTTGTTGTAGCGGCTAGCTACCCCCGCTTAGGGCAGGTCCAGGAAACGTGCTGTTTCAACGGGGTTGGACCAAACGGAAAGGGGGGTAAGATGAGTTAGTTTAAGGGGGCATGTGAAGAGGTGGTTAGTGTCGTGCGGGGACTCTCCACAAACAGGGCATACGTTGGGTATGCTGGGGTCGAGTCTGGATATGTAGGAGTTTAACCTACTACAGTATCCAGATCAGGTGCAGCGTAGTTTACGACGACCGGCCGGCCAGTTGCCCGCAAGATTTCTTTATCTTTACCTCATGTGCTGGCGGCTAGCGGCCCTGGAGTTTTGCGGTAATTGCGGTCGTATGCGGAGTGAAGGAGTGCAGGCTATCGAATGTGCCCCTAAAATCTTAGGGTTGTTTATAGTTGGAATTTTTTGGTAATCAACTTTCACATCGAGTTCTAGCCGGTACTCCTTCGTCCAGCTGGTGAAGAGGGTAGCCGAGGATTTCGTCGGTTGAATGTTTAGATGTCTTGCAGTGAAGAAACGGGAGAGATCGGCGAGGTAGCCGTTCACTTTCGAGCATAGGCTATCAATATCCTGGCAAGACGCCAATATCGAGCAATCATCGGCATATGAGGTTAAGGAAACTCCTTCCGGTAGAGGAGGGAGCTTCGAGATGTAAAAATTAAACAGTAGCGGAGTTTTGCGGAGAGGACACCACCCTGCGGAACCCCCTGTTTAATTTTTCTCAACTTAGATGTTTCTCCTCAGAATATGACCGATGATTGTCGACCACTCAGATAGCCCATGACCCACCTCTGCAACCCCGGCGGTAATGAGGATTCCTCAATGTCACTGAGTAGCACTGAATGATTGACAGTGTCAAAAGCTTTTGACAAATCCAGTGCTACCAGGACAGTTCTCGCGCAAGGTCGGTTTTGGTTCAGGCCATTGACCACCTGGGTGTTTATGGCGTTAAGTGCAGTTGTGGTACTGTGCACTTTTCGGAAGCCATGCTGATGTGCTGCTGGACGCAGATGGTGAGTGAATGTCGGGAGCAGCAAGGCCTCAAGCGTCTTCGCTACTGGGGAGAGGAGAGTTATCGGCCGATAAGACTCTCCTTTGTTCGCTGGTTTCCCCGGTTTAAGTAGCGGGACCACCCTACCACACATCTGGTATAATTAGGGTGGTCAAAGACAAATTGAGGACCTTGGTGAGATAATCTGCTCCCGCTGGTCCGAGATGTTTTAGCATCAGCAAGCTTATTCCGTCAGGGCCGATGGATTTGGAGGCTTTCGCCTTCCCGATAACCCCCTGAACCTCTTCTCTGAAGAAATCAAGCACCGCGCTTGTGTTTGGCAGTTTGCGCATACGGCGGGTTACATGTCGTTTCGCTTTGTCTACCGAAGGATGCAGTGTAAAAAGCCGGCTAAAGTAGCTCGCGCATCTCTTCGGGTTCGACGAGGCGCGGTCAACGAATGAAATTTCCACCCGGTAATCGCGTCTCGCCGGGTTAGACAGCGACTTGACTGTAGCCCAGAGCTTGGTTGCCCCAAAGGAGAGGTTGCAGGACCTTAAGTGCTCCTCCCACTTTTTCCGCTTGTGTCTGTTTACAACGGTCCGAATCGGTCCGATTAGGGGATTCCCAGGATCGGAGTTACGGAGGATGTCGCGCCTTGCTGCTAGAGCCGCCGCTTCGGACTGCCGTGGAGGCTGGGGGCGCACTTGGGCACTTGGCAGCATGGGGCCACATAACGTGTGGTCCACTCCCTATGTGTCTTAAGGCCTGAGCAGACCTTAAGATGACTCCAACCATTGCACTGGTTGCACCTAACCGAGGTGGAGGAGTGGTGGAGTCTTTTGGTGCACACGCAGCAGAAGTAATCCGTCGGACCAGGGTTGGATTCGACGCCAGCCCTGATAAGAAGGATTTGAAGCAACCCAGCTGCAAGGTGTTGCTCCGATGGCGCACTTAAACTAATTTTACCTGTTGGCCTAACCGGGTTAGGTCGCCGAAAGGGTGACAGCCCTTGTTCGGATAAAATCCGGGTCAACTCCGGTGCGTAGAACCGGCTGTCTTGAGAGTTGAGTTGCCGGCCGGTCATAATTCTCGCTTTATTGATATCTATTCCCAGGGCTAGCAAGATATATGAGGGAGTTAAATACGTGTACCTTTCCAACTTGAGGACCGACTGCCTGCGGGTGATCTATACCCCTAGTTAAGAAGCATAATGTAATACTTTGCAAGCCATGTCTGCTGGGGTACTACCTAAAAGAAATAACCTCTACTACTATCAATCCACACTTGACATCTACTCAGCCAATGAATGTATATCCAACATGCTAGTTCCCGCAAGACACTAGCCACTACTTTCATGCTCCGTTAAACCGACTTCTCTAACACTTCGGTCTCTTTGGTGTCTGAATTCGTCGAAACAGTTAATTGCCTGAGCGTCTCGTCGGACTACAAGTCCAGTAAAGATTTAGAAACATTCTGACCATCTACAAATAAACGCTTTTTGCCCAAAACTTTTCCAAAGCGTAAGTAAATCTTATCTAACGGCCATCAGAAAAGCAACCATTAGACGGCACCCTTCACCCTTCCTCTGTCTTTTCCAGCCTACAGGCCGTTGAATCCATGAATTTTCATGCAGCGAGCTGGTAACTAAGTTGAAGATGGAATATTTGCTTGTGATAAGCTCGAAATAGCATTAGTGCACTGCCCACTCAAAGACGACTCTCCAAACATCAAATCACGGACCGCCATCATTGTGCGCTATCAATTATCAGCAGTTGAATTCTTTTAATTTTCTTTTTGCCTCCCAATGCGGAATGGGGCATTCATTGTTCATGAGAAACGAGCGTCCAAACTTTGACGAATTTGCCGCGCGACGGCTGTCGAATAAGATTTATCTAGTTCACGTGGGGCGAGCGCAAATATTTCTCTACTTTGTTTTAATTTAGCTTCAATTTCTTATTTGCCATTTGAGGAAATGAAAATTGTCGTCCTCACCAGCGTTTGCTACAATCAAACCGCAGGCATCTTTGGGCCAAATTGACACTGTTTCAGAGAAGTTTCCGATTTTTCGTTATTTTTATTTATTTTTTTTTTATTTTCGTTTTGTGAACGTCGTGTGCCATTGTTGTGGCACGATCCGAACTGTAGCACCAAGCCAAACAAGCACAAAAATCCAAAACGCTTCCAGGTATCAGCAAGAAATAGTGAAATACAAAGTTGCTGAAACGCTGTGGCGCGGCATACGGTGGGTGGATTGGCGGTGGCGGTGGTGGTGGTTGTGGGTACCGCTTCACCACTGCTTTTACTACGCTTAGTTGTGGTGGGCTGGTTTTTTTTTATTGCTGTATCTGACTGCCGGCTGCTGCCTGCATACCAAATTGCTGTGCGCGCGCATGCGCATGCGCCTGCCTTTTTTCCACTTCTGCTTCTGCTTCCTCTTTTCAATTTCATTTATACGCTTGCCTTCTGCGCTCTGCATCGTCTGCTACCATTTGGCATTATTTCATTTTCTGTGTGGTTTATGGTTGTTGCTGTTCGTGGTTGGTAGGCCAACTGACTGCTGCTGCTTGCTTGCTTGCTTGCCTGCCTGTCTTTCAAGCCCTTTTCCTGTACTCTTGGTTTTATATCACTTTTTATTACGAATACTCGTTCGTATCTATATGTAATTTTTATGCTTTGCCCAGTGGTTTTTATTATTTATTTTTGATTTTTCTTGGCTCTTTGGTATTTTCTCTTTGCTTTTTACTCTTTTATTGTCCTCATATCTCAAACTGTCATCATTTTCAAATTATTTCCCGTCGAATATCTAATCGAGATTCATGCATGATCACGGCCGAAATTGCTGTTGTTGTCCATTGCTTGTTGTTATGGTTGCTGTTGCTGTTGCTATTGCCTGTGCTGCTTGTTGTGTGCAGTTGCAACTATTGCCGCATTGTATTAGCCACATTTTGTTACCAACTCGCGTTATTTTATTGCCAATGTTATATTATTGTTGTTATGTTTCGTTGACTCGCCTGTGGGCTAAGCGGCTACGGAGGAGCATATCATACATACATACACGTATGTGTGTGTGTGCATGCATTTATGTGCATATATAAATAATATATTTAATACAAATATCTATACCTAAACACTCTTTTCGAGCCTTTATTGTTGTTGCTGTTATTTTTTATTTTTTTAATATTTTTTCTTCTCTTGCTGCTCCTCGCAGAAATCAGTCCAATGCGCAATTGTTGGTGCAGCAAACAATTGTCTATTGCATTGCATTGCCTCGGTAATGTAACGGTGTTGTTGCATATGATTTTGCCCTATAATATGCATACATATAGCTGGACATATATACATATTTATATATTTTTTTAATATTTTATTTTTTTTTGCGTCTGCGCAGCTCGTCTTGATATGCAACCTAAGGCAAAGCGTGTTTACCACTTTTATGTGCTCATCTACAGACATACATATTTAACAATGTATTTATTTATGTTTGTATATGTGTCTCCTTTGTTGTTGCATACGATAATTTCTCAGATTTCTATTGCATTTTCGAGGAATTCATCTTTATTTGGCCGAAAGTTGTTTTTTTCCTTTTTTTGTTATCGATTTTGGGCAATTTAATTCGAGTTAGTGTTGCCAGCGTGTTAGAAAAATATTCACAAAAAATGTTGACAAAATATAGGCGGATCACAAAGAATTGACACCTTCATTTAGATACTAATGCGAAAACTGATCAAAAAAACGAAACGAGTCGAGTTTCTAATGCTGCGAATTGTAGCCTTAATAACAACTGGAATTAAGCCTAAAATTATGCAATTCTTGAAGTTTAGAATACATACATTTTTATGGAATATTAAAAATATGAATATAAGGTGCGTAGGCCGATAACCAAAATAACCAAGCAGCTCTAGAGCTCATGTATCGAATGTCTGTTATCGAGAACTATCCAACAGAACCTTCTAAAGCTGCGTGCGAAAAATTGTTAGTTATATAGGAGCGACGGTCAACTTATCAGCATGTTCTGGTTAAGTTTGGAACTCAGTAGTGACAACCACAGTGTAATGTGAAGTGGAGTAAACTGTGTGTTAGCAATGAAGTAGCTGAAAAGCTAATCCTGGGAATTTTAACCTACGCTTATTTGGCGAAAATCGCAAAAAGAATGGAAATATTTGTCCCATAACCCTGCTCACACTTTAGTGTATGTAAACTTAAACTTCATTCCAAATTTTCATGGTTCTCCCAGAAAAAAAAATAGTGTGCTGTTGTTACATCCATTATCATACTGATGGAAAATCGGTATGGAAAAATTAAATTACTTTGATCTTGTTGCGTTAAACGCTGGTCATGTTGGCCTTGATATGTACTCGTGATGTTTCGACGTAGATAGAGGTACACCCTCTCGTGTGAATGATTTATTATGCCCGGGATGTTCCTGTGTTCTAGGCGAGAGATAATATTTTTGAGATTACTCCAATGCTGAGTTGATGAAATTGAGCAGAGTGTCCTAGGATTTGTTATTGTTGTTGTTGTAACCGCTAAATATTCCCCGAATTGATTATCGGGGAATATTGTGGAAGTACAATCCTTCGCTGGATAAAAATCCGAGTATTTCCGGTGTAAAGACCCGACTGTCGCGGGAACTATTGAATTTTAGTTGCCTTTTACGACAGGCATGCCTTACCACGGGTAAATTCTTGAGCCGCTAACCTGCAGGGGCTATGTTTTCGAGGAAGTTGGTGGTAGTTCTTGTTATGAAAAAAGTTACAGTGGAGTTTGTAATGTAAGATTATCCCGAGATATTTAACTTCGATAGAGAGTGATGTAAATGACTTATATTAGAAATGCCTTGTGTTGGTTTGCGCCTCCTGGTAAAAGTGTAAGGCTACCACACCATAAAACGTGCTGTGCAGTCTACAGTTGTCCATTCAAAGAAAATGTTCCTACTCTTTAAGAGAGATTTCACAAGCGTCACTATAGGCGGTTCGAAACCCAGATTCAGTCCCTCTTATGTCAGTGAAAATAATAAACGGACATTCCTTCTTAGCAAGTCGTTTTCGACGCACTTAGCTACATCGATGGTTTCGGCTTTAGAGTAGGCATGTTTCATCCCTGGAGGTTCGTTAAGGAGTAATTTTCGAGATGAGGAAATCCTTTTAAATCTTGTTGGAGTGAAATATACTTATTCTTTGGTCCTTGCGTAAGGAATGTAACCTACTCGCATGCAGACTTTGTAGATTTTATAATACATAGGAATGGGACAAGGATGTATTCAGCCTGCCATAGTTCCTTCTGTGAGAGACAATACTGCTTGTATGAGAAATATACCCGCTTTCACCTGGGTGCCAGCTGATTGTCGTCTATAGACATCCAGTGTTCATAAGAATATCCAGCATATCGTCCCTGAATTTGCCATCTGTTTAGGTAGTTTGAGATAGTAGAGCCTGTTTTACAGAGTTTCCTTCAATATCAGCAGATGTTTTGCCGTCCCCTGTAGAGGTCGCTGTTACGCGGATTCAACCTGATTGGCTGAGTTTGAGACAAAACCTCTAATGTTATTGGCATTTTTATTTCACTCTACCAACTAACCAGCCCACACAAACCCAAAAAAAAATTCCTCTCAATCGCCTAATCGACAGTTCTTTATGCGCATTTTCTCCACGAAGAAGCTCTCAAATTGCATATGACAAGTGCAATTGAATTATTTACTTTGGCGCAGCGTTAAATTGATTGAAATCAAATCGAGTTAAAGTTCAGTCGAAGACAAAAACAAAAAACAAAAACCGAAAACAAATGAAGAAAAATACTACTTATTTAAAGAAAGAAATGGCGGTAAGCGAAACAGGCGGCGGTGCAAGGCAAAAGCAAGTCGGCCAGGTGGCAGGCAGGCAGGCAGGGATACGGCAGCCCACATGGAGGTTGCAGGTTGGTACCACAAATAAAATCAACTA